>JARYGA010036148.1:0-39066 GCA_030545235.1 Helianthus tuberosus
TTAGACTAGAAAATAAAAAAAATAAAAATGCTGAAAAATAAAAATAAAAATAAAAATAAAAACAGATAGACAAGATGAATCACTTGGATCCGACTCGCCTTTAGTGTAACCTTTGATTATTTTCGCATTTTTTCATTTTTTAAGAGATTATCTTAGTTATAGTAGTAGGCCCCTTTTTTGAAGGTGACGTTACCCTCAACCCAGTAGTTTGAGTCAACAAGGATACAATCCTAAAGGGTTGGATTATTGGAAGATAATTAATTAAGTTATTAATGCATATTGTGGTAGGCCCCTCTTTTGAAGGTGACGTTACCCTCGGCTAAATAGTTTGAGTCAGCAGGGATACAATCCTAAATAGTCGGGTTAAAGTTTTAATAGTAGTTTACATATGAGGGGATCAAGGAGTTTGGACCCCCGCCATCCAATACCAGTGGGTATTGAAGGTGGTCCTACTAAACTTGACCCAGGTCCTTGCAGGATCTATACACTGAACAAGGCAAGACTCTTACCAAACCATTCCCTTAACCCCCGACCAGGTAGCCAACATATCTCCATATAGACCGTCGAGATATGAATGGTGTAAATCTTTTATTTTATATAGACCAGTGTTGTAAAAGTCGCTAGGCGGTCCCTAGTCGGCCGACTGGGGAGTTGGGAGTAATCGGAGTACTCGGAGAGTACTCGGGGAGTACGCGGACATGGTAACTATAAAGAAAATTAATTGTTATATATTATATATATGTTAAAATAAGCATAATTCATGTCAACTGAGTATAATTTAAGATGAAACTTGTTTAAAGTTCAAATATTCTGAATACAAGTCCGACTAGTCTGAGTACAAGGTCGAGTAGTACGAGTACAAGGTCGAGTAGTCCGAGTACAAGGTCGAGTAGTCCGAGTACAAGGCCGAGTAGGCCGATGTTGACCGATTTTGACCGATTTTGACTAATTAAAAGTCAACACACCACGTTGACCGCCTAGGCCAACTTTTTCCGACTACGTCCGACTAGGCCGACTAGGCGCCGAGTTTGACCGAGTTTGACCGAGGCCGACTAATTGAGTCCGCCTAGGAGGAAGTCGCCTAAGAGGGGTTCCGAGGACCGAGTACTCACCGAGTACTCGGCCTTGGAATCCGACTTTTACAACACTGATATAGACATTAAAATAACGCCAAGACACCATGGACAAATGATAAGGAAGATTCACCTTCAACATAAGAAATTAGTTATTAAAGTCATTAATACATAACCAAATAAAAAGTGTGAAAAGATTAAAAATAAAAAGTATTACACTAAACACTTGTCTTCACCAAGTGATGTAAGAGACTTAGGCAAACGTGGCCTTTGATTGTCAACAACTCTTACGATCAATCTTGGATCCCGAGACTACTCACACACTCTATGATGGATGATGGTGGTGGTGGGTGGGTGAAGTGTGAGAGAAGTGGTTTTCCAAGGGATGGTTTGCAAGTGAGCCAAGCACCCTTATTTTTAGCCTGCATAGAAGTCCGGACACGGCCCCGTGACCATTGGGCACGGCCCCGTGTCCACCCATCTTCTCTTTCTTCATTAAATGCAGTTTGTCTGCATTAGTTGACCACGCCCCCGTGTCCGCTGGGCACGACCCCGTGTGCAGAAGCGTATCTGTACTATCAAAATTTGCCTAGATTCTGCGAATCTTAGCGTTGACCACGGCCCCGTGTTTTCTGGGCACGCCCCCGTGGTGGGTGATAGAAGCTTCTACAACTTTGTCTTTTCTGCAGACACTTGGGCACGCCCCCGTGCTCACTGAGCACGGGGCGTGTTCAGCCTTATGTTCTCTTGTTTTTTCTTGGGGAGATGTTGTCGAGGGGTCGGGCATGCCACGTTTATTCCTTTTCTTGTATTATAGTTAGATTTGGCTAAATTTTTGCTTCTTTTGTTCATTTGAGCTCATTTAATCCTGAAAATACAAAAGGAAGACAAAAACACACTTTTTTCAACATTAGTACTAAAAAGGGGTTAGTTTTATGTCACATTTGATGTAATTTATATGTTGCATTTTGCACTCATCAACAGCCTTGCATCAGCCCACTTAATTTCCTTGTTTTGAGTTATTTAGCCCACTAAACACTTCCAAAGCCCAACCTAATGAAACCCTAATCCATTCCCTATATAACCCAAGCCTCCTCCAAGCATTTTTCACTTTCTAAACACTCTCCATTCACTCTTAAACACTCCAAATCGTAGCTAAATGCAGAAGTTCGAGCAGATTTATACCACTTCACTAAAGTGAGCATAACTCACTCAATTCTTATCCGATTCACTCGATTCTTTTTCCTACTACTTTGTATTGACCTTAGCTACGTTTCCATGGGTTTTCCCTGGAAAACCAGAGCGTGGAATGTTGCCAAAAGGGATCCAAAGTGGACTGATTTTCCTGTTCTTGTTTCAAACTTTGATAAACTTGAGGAAACTCATCTCAAACCTATGTCCTTATGCTTATAACCACTTCTATGGTTAGTTAGGCTTAAAAACAAGGTTGAGACATTCAAAATCAGAGGTATAAACCTCACAAACTTTCTGTTTTGTTCAAGGGTTTAAACCCACAAGTGATGCTCAAGTTCAAGACTTGATGATTGTGTGATTTAGGATTAGCTTGGGCTAACCTACTTGAAAATCCACACATTGCTTGATGTTTTCTCATAGATTAGTTGTTCATATTCTATTGTTTCTTGTAAGTTCATGACCCTCCTTGTTGATCATAACAACAAGTGTAGTGGTGAATAATAGAGGTACCTAAATGGAAGCTTTATTCTTCCTACCTCATGTATGAATTCCATGATACTTAGAGGTGCCTAAATGAAGATTTTAATTGTCTACCTCATGCTTGACTTATATGATGTCATATACACTATGTAATACTTATGTAACAACCAAATAATCGAACTCTTGGTGATGAACTAATAGACATTCGTCAAGCTAGTAGATTGTATCATCTTAGGCCTTGACAACTTGTCACGATTCTAACGGAACTTTGTTCCTTGAAAACATTTAAACTCTTTTAGAGTTTCATAGTTTCAAGAACAAGTGTCATAGGTGTTAGATGATTATTTTCATATGTTTATTTTCCATGTTATTTAAACTCCAAATCCCTAGAACCATATGTAAACACCTCTTAAACTCCAAATCGAACACGTTCAACTTCCTAGTCTCAACAACTTCGTCACATGGGATAATCAGAAAGCATATGCAACTTTGTGAGTACACTTGACCCATTTTCCTTTTAATACACTTTGGGTGCAACATGTTTTACTTTTTAAAATGCACGATTCACAAACATGCTTTTATTCGTTCAATCCTTATACATGCTTTGTTATGCTTAGGTTCATGCTAGAATACATACTACTTGTTAACTCGGCTTAACAGTTATAGAGCTATAGGAGTAGCACACCACCCGACAGGGTTTTGTTGAGTCTTTATTCTATAACGGTCTCATCACTTTTGTGTCGAGGGATGCTAAATACTAGTGGACACTAGAGTTGACATATTGTTATGCATGATTGATTGACCTTGTATACCAATTGCTATGTTGGATTGAAAATACTTTTTTATACATATGCCACGAGTCTAAAACTAGTGTACTCACCAATACATTTGTATTGAACTATGCTTTTAAAACATGTTGCAGGTTTAGCGATGATGGTGATGATGCATGGAATCTAGTAGGATGCTTAGATACACACTTTAAATTTTGTATTTTATTTGTATTGTATTTCATTATTCAAGTTGTATTTGTTTCAAATCCTTGTAATTGACTAGTTAGAAATGAAATGAAAATGTATCATTTAAATACTTGTCACAAATAGTGTTATGAAGTCTCTTGCAATCTATTTCGTCTAACTCCGATGTTTCCGCCATCGGTTGGGGTGTGAAAGTTCATCACACAAACCTCCATACTCACACAATTCAATACTAGGGACTCTTTAATGGTTTTTAAACCTAGTTTACACATGTTACAAACCTATTATTACTTGGAGAACACACATAACACTTGGCACAATCCTAGTAACTCTTGAAAACTATATAAGGCCTTAGAATTCATTCAACACTTGCACCTTTCTTTCATTTCTCTCTAGCTTGAATTTTCCTTAAGCTTTATGGGATTCCTGATCATAAGGAAGCCTATTCTAGTTGAAAAGATTGCTAGGACCCTTTGTAAGTGTTCCTAGCCACTAGTTTATGTTTTATATGCTTTTAAGCCAAAAGTCAAGCGTTATCGTAATAACGCTTTGACTTTTAGTAGGACCTTAAAAGGTCAAGCCATTGTTCACAACGAACATGGCTACGTGATTGTAATTAGGTAGGTGTTAATCCCTCAAAAGGGCACCTCCTAAGAATCACGTTTGCTTGGTCAATTGACGAGTCAAAGTAATAATAATTTAAAAGTCAACGGGTCAGATTTTTAAAATAATTGCGATATGAGTTTAGAAGTGTTCTAAAATATGTTTTATCACTTAAACAACTTGGTAATAATTATTAGAACACATGTAAACATGTTCGGCTCGTCAATTCCCGTTTTAGGGTCGGTTCACAACCGAAAGTCGCGTTGTTTGACTTCTTCGTTGACTTTTGGTTAAAAACCGAATTAGACTAGTATGCTACTGATTTTAGGTTCCGTTATGATCGTAATATAATGTAGTATAATCCTATATGGTTATATTACGCGATCGGACTAGGAATCTGAGTTTTATGCAAGTTTCCGTATTTGTGCCATACTTTGACCTTTATGCCCTTTTTAGCAAAAATAAGGTTTTAGACACAAATAAGCTTGCAATTGAATTATGTACTAATATGTTAACATATTTAACAGATTTTGATGTTTATAATCTGGTCATAAACTGAGTTTACGCATATAATCGTAAACTAGGCTTTTAAAAGGACTAAAATGCCCTTTTAAGTCTAAAATGAGTTTTAAACATAATTTTGTTATAAAACTCAATTACTTACTGATGTGATATTATTATTATTAGGATTATTTGGGATACTAATTCAGATTGTAAACTAAGTTTAACTTCAGTTTCGTAAATAATGCCGATAAATGACGATAATGCCCTTATGGCACATAAAATGCGTTTTAAGCATAATATTCAAACCAAACCTTTTGTTTACTGATGTGTTGTGACAAATAAAATATTTTAACTACTCGAAGCTGGTCATAACATCAGATTTCATAAATCTTCACATAAATCATCATTTAACGACTTTAAGGTCGTTTAGGCACATAAGATGGTTTTAAACCATAATTGAGAACAAAGATTTGTTACCTACTGATTTAATAAATCATTTTAAATATTTGTATAGTAGGTATAAGTCATGAACTCAGAATCCCAAATAAATTCTCAAACTATCTGTGAAATGACCAAAATGCCCCTATGGTGCATAATTTGGTCTTAAAGTGTAAACCACACATATATTTGATATCCTACTAATATGATATCATAATTAAACCATTTCTACAGAATGTTTATGACCATAACATCAGTTTATTCGCATACTCCTTTTATAATTTGTAAAATTACCAAAATGCCCTTATAAGGCATAGTTTGATTTCAAAACCTTAACGGGCATACAAGTTGATATCCTACTGATATTATAACTTGTTTAAAGTGTATTGGCATATGGAACTTGTTCATGACTCATCTGGTTACCCGTTATCGCTTATACGCGTACGGTTAGACTTACGTAACTAGTTTACATAAGTTTCCCGAAAAGGGTTTTAACCTTATCGTTTTGATCTCAAAGTCCAGAATGTATTATGTTTACTCATCCTATACAAGTCCTAGTACTTGTTGGGTTTAAACCACATTCTATTCGGTATACGCTTAATCTAGCGAACCTATTCTTAAGTATCGGGTCATGTCTAAAGGAACTACCTTTGGCCCGTATGCATTCTAACAGATAATAAATCTGTTTATTCCATACTATAGTACCCCCCAGATAATTGGAATTGGGTCAATATATTTAGACTTGCGGCTTTTTGCCAAATATAGTCTTATTGATTAGAAGCTAGCAAAAAGGTAAATACTCTTGACTTATTTTAGTGTAAACTTGGGGTGGCGAATACGCCTCTTGGGACAGTTATTACACAAGTAAGTCGCCTATTATTGAACAAAAGTGTATGAATACAGTTTTATTCCGTTTACTTGATAATTACTGTTATTGGGGGTTATTGATACCATGTCCGGACAACACAATGGGTTAATCAAGCATAAAATCTCGTAACAAGAAAAATCCCAAGATATATTTAAAAGATCACCTACGGGTTATCTATTTGTATAAAACTCTTTTTGAAAAACTATTTTTCCAAAGAGTCAGTTAATTGTATTTACCAGCTTTGGCTGACGTATTTTCAAAAGATTGAACAGCAGGTACCGAACCTTAATATAGGCTGGGATTACGGGTCGGCTAGAATGAAGGCTAAGGAATTTGCACTCCTGATGCTTAAGGCCTATGATGTCTAAAGCTCTGTTTATTTGGATCCTGCATGTGGGCTTGTATCGAACGCTTGTAATACTTTTATACATTCAAGCTTTATTTTAATAATTTCAATCCAACACTTCCGCTGGATAATATTAAATTATGATAACTGTTATCCAACCGTCACGATTGTACCCATCCGGGCCCACCGGAAATCGGGGTGTGACGGTATAGGCCTGTATGAGGCGTCTGGGGTTTGTAGGGCGTCTAAATAGGTAGGATGGGTGTGTGAATAGATCTAGCCTTTGTAAAGGAGGTGATAGTGTAACGAAGTGCTGCCAAATTCTAATCAAAAAGTTTATTTTATCTCTGAGCATACACAACACACATATATGGATTCGGCACTTATAATGTGTCGTAGATTCCGTTCACGTTGTTCTAAACATTTTACCACGTATACGTGATCGATTCCTGGAACTTTCAGGTGATATTAGAGCAAAACAAGTGGTATTTACTTGTGTTATGGCTTAGAAGTGAACAATTCGGCATAAAACTTCGTTTATTCTCATTTTGAAGCATTTTCACGGTTAGAAATTGCCACATTTCATCTCATAGGCTTTCTTTTTCATTTTTGTTCAACGTATCAGAAGTTCACACAAAAAAAACATCCAAAATGTCAAAAGTGAGCTTGTGCATTTCAAGTTTCATTCGGGTATAGGAGTCATTCGCGTGCAAGAGTTCAAACGTTTAAGTGATACGCGCACGGGAGCACATACGTAGGAGTTGTGCATCTGAAATTGTACGTAGGAGGCTTTAGTTGGCCGTAGGAGTAATACGTGTTGACTTTCATTGGTGGTCATATGCTCAAAGTGTTAAAAGTTTTGAATTTTCTACTAAGCTTTTTTTTAACGTGCGTAGGATCATATGCTCAAAGTGTTAAAGTTTTGAAATTTTTACGAAGTGTTTTTGAGGAAGGATTATCAATATGGAAGCCTAGGGAGCATTCATGACTAGTGCACCCAACATAACTCAAACACTAAACCTTGACAACATGATGGACACAAACAATAAAGCCCTGAAGTTGCTTAAAATCGAAGATTTTTCAAGTTGGAAAGATAGATTCAAGGTTTATATTCAAGGTTTAGACATCGATATGTGGATCGCTAGGTTAGTAATCTGTTACTTATGATTTTGTTTTATTGAAATCATTTGACTACTTGTTGAGATCACGAATTTACAGTTAGTGGGTAATGATTATGAGCATATGATTTGAATTGATTTGTATATTAGGGATCCGTATAATCTGATGCAAGATCGGTTGTGTGATGCATGTTGTCTATGTTCGATTAATGTTGATGACCTTGTTATGTTAATGGCATGATAGTAAATAATTAGCAGATTAGGGTTCTATGTTTAAGCATATGTCGACTACTGAATGATTATAATAACTTGCTGATATTGAATAATGATTGCATGATGATAACCTGTTGAGCAAGGTTGTATGTTATAGCTGCTAGTTTGATTTAAATGAAAGATTGTTTGATGATCTAGACGTAACCGATAGCTAATCGTCAAGTTTGTGGTTGTGTATCTGTTAATTGGTGAAAACTCTACTTCACGAAATCATCAACCGGACGAAAACAGTAAGTATTTTTCACCAAACTTGGAGTTCGACGAAAACCCTTGGGATTTCGTCACCCAAAGGGTTTTCGCCATTAAGTGTTTTCGCCACATACATACATGATTTCGTAGAATGTTGTGACACATTAACTCCGTTAAGTTATTGACTCTATTAAGTGGTAAACTATGTTAAGTATTAACTGTGTTAAGTATGTCAATTATGTTAATATATTAACTGGGTTAGGTTAACTAGGTTATGTATGTTCAGCTCATTGTATGTTAACTCTGTTAATTCTGATCCAACGCTGTTATGGCACAGTAACTATGTTAAGTGAGTTAACCCTGTTAGGTATATTAACTACGTTAAGTGTGTAATTTTATTATGTATGTTAAATCTGTTAATCCTGATTAACGTTGTTAACAGTGTTAAGCTTACCATGACTGTTAATGAATAATCTTGTTAGAGTAGACTGGGAAATCTACTATGTGAAGCGTGAATTATGTGAACTTGATTAACTGTTTACGCGTTACGTGATGTTAACCATCCAGTACACTTAGTGACCTAGATTGCATGTGAAACTTTACCAACATGTACTGATTGTGTATACGTGCATAACTATAGGACTTGACTGATTACTTGTGAGCACATAGTTTAGCATACCGAGCAAACTAAGGTGAGTTCACACTCCTAAGGCATGGAATTCCCGGTGGGTTGGGAATGGGATTGAATAACTACTCGTACTATCATTACTATTAAACTACTTTTCACTGTCCTCGAGTTGGGAAGGGCACGTACGTAAAACCTACGTACACTCATACTTACTACTGTCCTCGGATTGAAAGGCACGTACGTAAAACCTACGTACACTCATACTTTCTACGGTCCTTGGATTAAGAAGGGCACGTACGGATACGACTAGTCTAGTAACATACAACATGGGAAGCCCCTACTAATCATCGCAAACATGTTTGGGAAACCGCGATACGTATTAATACGATACACATGGGAAGCCCCCACTAATCATCGCAAACATGTTTGGGAAACCGCGATACAGATTAATACAGTACATGGGTTGCGAAATAAACATATGATTTACGAACACTATAACTAAACAACCAATTGTGAACTTGCTCAACTTTGTTGTTGACTCGTTGTTACATGCCTTGCAGGTCGTTAGGTATCTATGGATCTTGCATCGGAGTGGGAAGAGTCGTTGTGGGACATGGATAGCTGTGTGCCATGCTAAACATTTGAAACGTTTAAACTTATGATTTGGTTTTTAAACATTATGCTTCCGCTTGCAACTTAAACTTTGTTTTGTTTAGACACCAATTATATTGTGTTGGATTTTTGTATACTACTTACATGCTTGTTCAATATGATTGGTGGCTTGATCCTGGTCAGTCACGCCTCCAAGCGGTGATACTCCGTGTGTGGATTTTTGGGGGTGTGACAGATTGGTATCAGAGCCATTGGTTATAGTGAACTTGGTTTTAATAAGGGAAAAGTTTTTGTTAAAACCAGACTATAACCTGTACAGTGCTCAACGATCCACAACGACGCTTCGCTCCATGTGCAAGACTCGACACTATAGGTGATATGATTTATGTTTATATTGCCTACTTGCTAGTTGCATAGAACTTTGCTCGTGGTATGCTTAGATAAACGTAACAACTATTGATTGAAAACACATGTGTGCTTACTCTCTTCTGTCATCGCACTTTCACGAACCTCTCTCACTCATGTTTTCCTTTGATATGAAGATCATGAGTGGACGCGTTAACCTAACTCAAGCCCAGTTGGCGGCTTTGATCACTGAACAAGTTACTGCGGCGCTCGCAGCTGCCCAGGCAGGAGGTATAACCTTCCATCACAACTTACCCTAGGATCTTTAGATCCTACTCTCGTAAACCAACTCTTGTGTTTAACCTTGTCCTGCTCTTATATACGCAACAGGTCAGCATGCTCAACCACCTGTGTGCACATTCAAGACGTTCATGGACTGTCGTCCTAATACTTTCAGTGGCACTGAAGGAGCCGTAGGACTCCTCCACTGGTTCGAGAAGCTCGAATCTATCTTCGAGATGTGTGAATGCCCTGAGGCTCGTAGGGTGAAGTATGCCACTGGTACTCTCGAAAGTGTTGCGTTGTCATGGTGGAACGCGCAAGTGCAAATGTTAGGGCTGGCAGCTGCTAACGCCACCCCATGGAACGAATTCAAGGAACTGATTAAGAGAGAATACTGTAATCGTGATGACATCCACAAGTTGGAAGTGGAGTTCTTTAACCTGAAGATGACGGGGTCAGAGATAGAAGCGTACACGAAACGATCCAACGAACTGGCAGTGTTGTGTCCAACTATGGTGGATCCTCCCATCAAGCGTATTGAGCTGTACCTCAAAAGCTTAGTACCAGAGATTCAAAGCCATGTGACTGCTGCTAACCTTGCTACCATCCAAGATGTTACTCGTCTTGCTCATCGTCTCACAGACCAGGCAGTGGAATAGAACAGGCTGCCTACGCGTATAGGTGCTACTGCTACTACTACTTCTGCTACTCCCAGTGACAACAAACGAAAATGGGATGGAGCCTCCAGCAAGGGTTCGACTTCGGTTCAGTCCCAGGCATAGCAGCGAAAGATCGATGACTACCAGAGGCCTGGTCAGCAATCTTCTGGTAGTCAAGGGCAGGGTGGATATCGAGGAAACCTCCCAAAGTGCAACAAATGCAACAGACACCACAATGGTCAGTGCAACAAGGGTCGTTGCCAGAGGTGTCTCAAGATGGGTCATGAAGCTAAGGATTGCAGGAGCTCACGACCTGCGAATCAGAACCATCAACAACAACCACCCGCTCCACAGAACCAGCAGCAGCAACAGCGAGGCAACCGGGGATGCTTTCAGTGTGGTGCTGAAGTCCACTTCAAGCGGAACTGCCCTCAGTTAAACCAGAATCAGAACAACAACAACAATAATCAGGGCAATGGGAATAACAACGGGGGTAATAATGACGGCAATGGTGCCAGGGGTCGAGCGTTCGTGATTGGTCAGGGTGACGCAAGGAATGATCCTAACGTGGTGATGGGTAAGTTTCTTCTCGACGACTTTTATGTTACTGTTTTATTTGATTCGGGTGCCGATACCAGTTATGTGTCTCTAAAAGTTAGTCAAATGCTTAAACGCACACCAACACTTTTGAACACCAAGCATGCCGTAGAGTTAGCAAACGGTAAAAGCCTAGAAGCCACACACATAGTTAAGGGTTGTAATCTCATCTTAGCTGGTCAAACTTTCTCTATTGATCTCATTCCTATAGCTTTGGGTAGTTTTGACATCGTCATTTGGATGGATTGGTTATCCCAACAGCAAGCAGAGATCCTTTGCAAAGAGAAGATTGTTCGTATTCCCCGTTCTGGTAAAGAACCTCTCGTGATCCAAGGCGACAAGAGTGGTGCTGTTGTGGGCAACATCTCCTTTCTTAAGGCCCAGAAGTGTTTGCGAAAGGGCCACACTGCTATTTTAGCACTCGTTACTGACGCATCAACGAAAGAGAAGAATATAGAGGATATTCCAGTTGTACGCGACTTTCCTCAAGTGTTTCCCGAGGAATTACCTGGTCTACCGCCTCATCGCCAGGTCGAATTCCAAATCGAGCTAGCTCCAGGAGCAGCACCCATAGCTCGAGCACCTTATCGCTTAGCTCCAACCGAGCTGGAAGAACTGTCCAAGCAATTGCAAGAACTCTTGGATAAGGGTTTCATTCGTCCTAGCTCTTCGCCCTGGGGAGCACCAGTATTATTCGTAAAGAAGAAATACGGTACCTTCAGAATGTGTATCGATTACCGTGAACTCAACAAGGTGACTGTAAAGAATCGCTATCTACTTCCACTCATTGATGACTTATTCGACCAGCTACGAGGGTCGAGCTACTACTCCAAGATCGATCTGAGATCGGGTTACCATTAACTGAGAGTCCGGGACGAGGACGTCTCCAAAACAGCATTCAGAACTCGCTACGGCCACTACGAGTTTATGGTCATGCCATTCGGGTTAACAAACGCACCTGCAGTTTTCATGGATCTTATGAACAGAGTGTGCAAGACTTACTTGGATAAGTTCATGATTGTATTCATCGACGACATTTTGATCCACTCCAAGAGTCAGGAGGAACACGAGCAGCATTTACGACTCATTTTAGAACTCCTTCGAACAGAACTGTTGTACGCCAAGTTTTCCAAATGTGACTTCTGGCTTTGTGAAGTCCACTTTCTAGGCCACGTGGTAAACAAGGATGGGATTCATGTTGATCCATCTAAGGTAGACTCGATTAAGAACTGGCCTGCACCTCGCACACCAACGGAAATTCGCCAATTCTTGGGTTTGGCAGGTTACTACAGGAGGTTCATCAAGGATTTTTCCAAGATTGCGCAACCTCTCACTTTACTAACTCGGAAAGGAGTCACTTACCGTTGGGGTGAGCCACAAGAATCTGCATTTCAGCACCTAAAGGATAGACTTTGTAGCGCACCTATTCTCTCATTGCCTGAAGGCACAGACGATTTTGTGGTTTATTG
This sequence comes from Helianthus tuberosus, assembly GCA_030545235.1. NCBI lineage: Eukaryota > Viridiplantae > Streptophyta > Magnoliopsida > Asterales > Asteraceae > Helianthus > Helianthus tuberosus. Next base: position 12,653 of record JARYGA010036148.1, read on the forward strand.
CGAATCGTCAATTCAGGGTCTTGGTTGTGTATTGATGCAAAGGGATAAAGTCATTGCTTACGCCTCACGCCAACTTAAAGTTCATGAAAGGAACTACACTACACACGATCTGGAGCTAGGAGCTGTTATTTTCGCACTCAAGATATAGAGACATTACCTGTACGGTACCAAGTGCACCATCTACACCGATCACAGGAGTCTCGAGCATATCTTCAAACAGAAGGAATTAAACATGCGTCAGCGTCGATGGGTCGAGCTTTTAAACGATTACGAATGTGCTATAAAGTACCATCCGGGCAAAGCCAATGTGGTGGCCGACGCCCTCAGTCGAAAGGATACTACACCTAGGCGTGTACAAGCGTTGCAACTCACTATTCAGTCTAGTCTTCCTTCTCAGATACGAGATGCTCAGGTAGAAGCATTGAAACCCGAAAACGTCAAGGCTGAAGCATTAGGCGGCTCAAGGCAACGGTTAGAACAAAAGGCAGATGACGCCTACTATGTGACAGGACGCATCTGGGTCCCATTCTATGACAATTTACGAGAACTTGTAATGGATGAAGCACATAAGTCTCGCTACTCGGTACATCCTGGTTCGGATAAGATGTACCACGATCTCAGAACTACTTATTGGTGGCCTAGCATGAAAGCTCACATAGCAACTTACGTTAGCAAATGTTTGACTTGTGCGAGAGTCAAGACCGAATATCAGAAACCATCGGGCCTACTCCAACAACCAGAAATACCGCAATGGAAATGGGAGCAAATTTCCATGGATTTCGTCACTGGCCTACCTAGATCTCAATGCGGAAATGATACTATTTAGGTGATCGTGGATCGACTCACAAAATCTGCACACTTTTTGGCTATCAAGGAAACGGATAAGTTCTCCACTCTAGCAGATGTCTACCTTAAAGAAGTGGTTTCGAGGCACGGGGTGCCCACCTCTATTATTTCCGATCGTGATGCATGTTTTACTTCAGAACTGTGGCAAGCAATGCACAAGTCCTTTGGCTCACGATTAGATATGAGCACAGCTTACCATCCGCAAACAGATGGGTAGTCTGAACGCACCATCCAAACTCTAGAAGACATGCTTCGTACATGTGTAATCGATTTCGGCAACGGCTGGGAAAAACATCTCCCGTTAGTGGAGTTTTCGTATAACAACAGTTACCACACCAGCATTCAAGCCGCTCCATTTAAGGCATTGTACGGGCGTAAATGCCAATCACCTCTTTGTTGGGCAGAGGTGGGTGATAGTCAGATCACAGGTCCAGAACTTGTGGTAGACGCAACGGAAAGAATTGCTCAGATACGACAACGAATGGCGGCAGCTCGTGACCGTCAGAAAAGCTACGCTAATAAGCGCAGGAAACCACTCGAATTCCAGGTTGGGGATCGAGTGCTACTCAAAGTCTCACCTTGGAAAGGTGTAGTTCGTTTTGGCAAACGAGGCAAGCTCAATCCGCGATATGTCAGACCATTCGAAATCATTGAGAAAATAGGCAAGGTGGCCTACAAACTAAACCTACCAGCAGAACTCGGTGGAGTTCACAATGTATTTCACGTATCAAATCTGAAGAAATGTCTGTCAGATGAGACCCTTATAGTTCCTTTGAAGGAGCTCACTATCGACGATCAGTTGCGATTCGTTGAGGAACCAGTTGAAATCATGGACCGAGACGTTAAGGTCCTCAAGCGCACCAGAATACCTCTTGTTCGAGTTCGTTGGAACTCCCGTCGTGGCCCAGAGTTTACCTGGGAACGAGAAGATAAGATGAAACTCAAATATCCCCAGTTGTTCGGAAACAGTGCAACCACTACTGAGGCTGAAGCTACTGCGGAATTTCGGGACGAAATTCCAAACCAACGGGGGGATGATGTGTCACCCCAGGAAAACCACGAAACAGCACAACACAACTAGCTTCCTCAGTAACCTTGCGCTAAATTTCGGGATGAAATTTCTTTCAAGTTGGGGATAATGTGACAACCCGAGTTTTCAAGGTCTCTATTCGACTTAACTTGGTATTTAATTGCAAAGTGTGTTTTTATAATATAAGTGTTGTTTTGTGATGTGTATGTTATAGTGTGTGTATTATACATATCTTGCATTAATAATAGGAATTGTTTAAACATGGACCCTTAGCCGAAAACACCCACACACTCCACGAAAACACACCCCACGAAAACACTAGGTGTTTTCGTCTACTAAGAGGCCAACGAAAACAGGAATGGGCCTTGGCCCAGTAACGATCTGTTATATGTTTTGACTTCCAACCTTTACGTAAAAACTGTTAATCGGCAAACCCTAGACAACTCTCATCCTCTCTCTCGCTCCCCTTTGAAACCCGACGACAGTTTTGAGCAATCGAGTCCCATACATCAATCGAAGTATCACCTTTTCTGCTTAGGTTAGTAATCTGTTACTTATGATTTTGTTTTATTGAAATCATTTGACTACTTGTTGACATCACGAATTAACAGTTAGTGGGTAATGATGATGAGCATATGATTTGAATTGATTTGTATATTAGGGATCCGTATAATCTGATGCAAGATCGGTTGTGTGATGCAAGTTGTCTATGTTCGATTAATGTTGATGACCTTCTTATGTTAATGGCATGATAGTAAATAATTAGCATATTAGGGTTCGATGTTTAAGCATATGTCGACTACTGAATGATTATAATAACTTGCTGATATTGAATAATGATTGCATGATGATAAACTGTTGAGCAAGGTTGTATGTTATAGCTACTGGTTTGATTTGAATGAAAGATTGTTTGATGATCTAGACGTAACAAATAGCTAATCGTCAAGTTTGTGGTTGTGTATCTGTTAATTGGTGAAAATTCTACTTCACGAAATCATCAACCGGACGAAAACAGTAAGTGTTTTTCACCAAACTTGGAGTTCGAAGAAAACCCTTGGGATTTCGTCGCCCAAATGGTTTTCGCCATTAAGTGTTTTCGCCACATACATACATGATTTCGTTGAATGCTGTGACACATTAACTCCGTTAAGTTATTGACTCTGTTAAGTGGTAAACTCTGTTAAGTATTAATTGTGTTAAGTATGTCAATTATGTTAATATATTAACTGGGTTAGGTTAACTAGGTTATGTATGTTAAGCTCATTGTATGTTAACTCTGTTAATTCTGATCCAACCCTGTTATGGCACAGTAACTATGTTAAGTGAGTTAACCCTGTTAGGTATATTAACTACGTTAAGTGTGTAATTTTATTATGTATGTTAAATCTGTTAATCGTGATTAACGATGTTAACACTGTTAAGCTTACCATGACTGTTAATGAATAATCTTGTTAGAGTAGACTGGGAAATCTACTATGTGAAGCGTGAATTATGTGAACTTGATTAACTGTTTACGCGTTACGTGATGTTAACCATCCAGTACACTTAGTGACCTAGATTGCATGTGAAACTTTACCAACATGTACTGATTGTGTATACGTGCATAACTATAGGACTTGACTGATTACTTGTGAGCTCATAGTTTAGCATACCGAGCAAACTAAGGTGAGTTCACACTCCTAAGGCATGGGATTCCCGGTGGGTTGGGAATGGGATTGAATAACTACTCGTACTATCATTACTATTAAACTAATTTTCACTGTCCTCGAGTTGGGAAGGGCACGTACGTAAAACCTACGTACACTCATACTTACTACTGTCCTCGGATTGAAGGGCACGTACGTAAAACCTACGTACACTCATCCTTGCTACGGTCCTTTGATTAAGAAGGGCACGTACGGATACGACTAGTCTAGTAACATACAACATGGGAAGCCCCCACTAATCATCGCAAACATGTTTGGGAAACCGAGATACGGATTAATACGATACACATGGGAAGCCCCCACTAATCATCGCAAACATGTTTGGGAAACCGCGATACAGATTAATACAGTACATGGGTTGCGAAATAAACATATGATTTACGAACACTATAACTAAACAACCAACTGTGAACTTGCTCAACTTTGTTGTTGACTCGTTGTTACTTGCCTTGCAGGTCGTTAGGTATCTATGGAGCTTGCATCGGAGTGGGAAGAGTCGTTGTGGGACATGGACAGTTGTGTGCCATGCTAAACATTTGAAACGTTTAAACTTATGATTTGGTTTTTAAACATTATGCTTCCGCTTGCAACTTAAACTATGTTTTGTTTAGACACCAATTATATTGTGTTGGATTTTTGTATACTACTTACATGCTTGTTCAATATGATTGGTGGCTTGATCCTGGCCAGTCACGCCTCCAAGTGGTGATACTCCGTGTGTGGAGTTTTGGGGGTGTGACAAGATCTAACGGACGATATGTAACATCTATTGAAGAGTAAGAGGACATGAAATTCTTTATGGGAAGCTTTGTGTGAAAAGTATTATGGAAATCAAGGTATGATTGATAGCAAAACGAAATTGATAAAGAAAGAGTTTGAAATCTTTTCAAGCATGAACGGAGAGACTCTACATTAACTAACAGAAAGTTTTGGTCATTTGCTAGCGGAGATGGATGAATTTAGAATTGTTAAGACTAATTTGGAAAAGAATACCAAGCTTGTAGATTCGTTACCAAACAACGAGTGGGGAAGTTTCCTTATTATGGTTAAAGGGAAACGGGAATGGAGAGATCTAACCGTGGGTCAGTTCATTGGGAAACTTGAGGCTCAAGAATTAGATATCAGAAAAAAGGCAAAGATGCAATCCTAGATGATACATCAAGATACCAGTTTGTACTACAAGAATGCAAGATCTGTTCAAGAACCAAAAATTCAAACGATTTTTAATGCAAATTTTGGAAGCTTGAATAAGTATACCTAGATATTTGTGACAGATGGAAATGGAGGATTCACATACTCGACAGTGCCCATTGACCAAGAGGGATCAAGTTCAATTGAAAATGCTTCTGTTGGTAATATCTCAGGAAATTCAGAGGTATATTTGTCAGATCAACCAGACTTTCCGCATCTCAGACAAAGTCAATCGCAATAGAGTCAACAACAAATACCTCAGAGTCAAAAAAAAAAGCTCAGGGCATAGTCTTCAATGCAACGTTTCAGCTAATCTGACAAATTTGCAAAACTAGTCAATCCCAAACGCTAAAGAACACATGGAATTACTTGCATCTATTTTACAATCATACGAGTGTCTTGTTGCAGGAAAGACCGGGAACTATAATTTGGTGAAAGAAGATTACGATCAAATTGATCCTAAAGAGATTGAATTAATAAACATTCGTTGGTGCCTGGCAAATGTGATGAGGCGTGCACAAAGATTCATTGAGATAACTGGCAGAAAAGACTTAGCTTGGGAGAATGTGAAGCTTGGTTTTGATAAATCGAAAGTTACTTGTTTCAATTGTGGTGAGCATGGCCACTTCAAGCGGGAGTGCAACAAACCAAGAGTAGAAGGAAATCAGAACATGTTTGGTGGAAGAAGCGACTATTACCAGAACGCAAATCAGTATCGTCCACAACTACAAAGTCAAAGCTAGAATCAATCATTTCCAAGTCGCGTTATTTCGATTGAAGATTCTTCATCGTCATCAAACCAAAAGGCATCATCATCAAACGATAAAAGCATTGATGGTAGTTCAACACGATGAAGGATTTAACCGGAACACCGTGGTGTCAAAACCAGAGGTAATTGCGTTTGTTGCTGAGATCACCGAAGTTGAACCAACACTTGATGTCGAAGAGGTGAAAAAAACTGAATCTTTTCAATTACAAGTTTTTAAATCTGTGTTTCTTACTGATTTTGTTGAAAATTTTGCAAGATGTTTTACCGAAGGTTCGCCATTTTTTTAAACCAAATTTGTTAAAGTTGATTCAGATGTTACATCCACTCTGTCGGGATATTCAGCTGATTCAATTGAAGAAATTGTTCAACATGCAATGATGACACAACTTAAAGAGGTAAAAAAACGTACTCTGAATATGAATCTGATTCAAGGGAAAAATTGACTGTGAATGTGAAAAAGAGTTATAATGACATTCCTGCCTGTGTGAGATGCAATGAAAAAGAAGGAAACATTGAGAGGATATAAGAGCATTCTCAGAATATCTTGTATGACTTGCAACGTATTCAGAAGGCTTACAACACTTTACAAAATGCCAAAAATGATTTTATAAATCAAGTTAAAGCTTTGCAAAAGAAAAATCAACACTTAGAAGACACAATTTTGAGTAAACAAACTGCCATAAATTCTTCTATTGATGAAATTGCAAATTTAAAACAGCAAATGTTAAATGTTAAAATTAAATCTAAAAGAATTGAAAGAAAATTAGAGAGCTATATATGTGCATCGCACATACTTAATCACACCATCCCTAAATCGAATAAGAAAAATGAAGAAAGTGGGGAAGATTAGTATGATCATAGTTATTGTGCAATCGGGTACAACATAGTTCCTCCTCCAGTTAACAACGATTTTACAAAACCACCGCAGGACAATAGAGAAGCCATTGATGTTGTTATCACAACACCATTAGTAGTTGACCCAATTGAGGTTCTACCTGAAACCATTGATGTGTCATATGATAAATCTAGAAATAGTTTCAATAATTGTGATGAAACTGTGTGTGTTTCTGTGGAATGTGGCTAAGATAGTGCTTTAGAATGAAATTGTTGTGATTGAAGAGATTTCTGATAGTGAAAATGAGGGTAAAGTAGTGAAGAATGCAAACATTCCAATAGAGAATCACATTTTGTGTGACTCGGAAAACATGATAACAATATATCAAATGATGGGGTCAGATAAAATCTATTCGGATCTTAATTTTTCAATTAAGAATGTGAATGTTGCTCTCATTGCTAGAATATTTAAACTAGTTGAGAATGTGGCTGTAGAACTTAAGACAAAGAATAAAGTTGTACCGAAAGCTAAACCTAGTTCCTCAAACACTAGGAAAAACTAGAACCAGTCTAAGAGGTTTGCAAAAACTAGCTATTACCAAAACGAGAGAGCTCATAGAAATCAATCGATATACAACCAGAGTTTGAGAAACCAATCTAGAAATTCCCAGAACCACCAAGGTAGCAGGGGTACCAAGGTAGGGATAATAATAAATTTGGTATTCAGAATATTCAGGAAAATGAGTTCAGGAGTAATTTCATACAACCTAGAAACAAGTTATATCAATCTAAGTCGAAGTGCCAAAAGAATATTCAATTTCTTGTTGACCTAATTCTGTTTGTGAGAAAATTTGTTTTAGAATAAATCAAATTTTTAATTTTTCGAAAGAAAGAGTCATGACCATGCTCAAGAAACTCCGAGATTTGTGAGAAATTGCAAAGACAGAAGAACTTGCTTTAGATGCAAAGAAGTTGGACATGTGTCTTACCATTGTCCAAAGCATGATCAAAAGGGAAAGAAACCCGAAACTGAAGTTTTCGAACCCATTTTTTTTTTCAAAACCAATTCATAAAGTTAAACAAAACCAACAAAAATCAAATGTTAACAAAATTGTGAAAACCTTGACTCAACGTGTAAACGTTAATTTAAAGAAACCGGTAGTTCTAAAATTGTTAATAAAGAAAGTGTTAACTAAAAATTTTATTTCAGAAAAACACTTTCAAGCAAACAGGGTTGGAAACCGAATTCGGCAGAACCTTCAGGGGGATCATGGATAGTGGAGCTTCCAAATACATGATGGTTATGCTCTCACTACTCTAAAAGGTCAGACCTATAAACGACGGGTACGTAGGGTTTTCGGGTAACCAAGGAGGCAGGATAACCAGTGAGGGCATAGTGTCAAATGGAAAGGTGTTGTTCGAGAAAGTCAACTACATTGCTGAGTTAGAGAGCATTTTGCTGAGTGTTTCACAAATATGTGATAAGAAGTTTTCAACTCACTTTACAGAAAAAGAATGCATGATTTTGAAATCGTGTTTTCATATTCATGAAGAGTGCATCCTCATGCGGGTTCCTCGAGAGAATGACCTTTACGTTCTCGACATGAGTACTGCATCCATGACTTTTCAAAGTGCACAATGTTTGTAAACAAAGCCAACCGAGAAGGAATCAATATTATGGCAGAAGAAAATGGGGCACATGAGGATTTGTTTAAACATTTTTACACTTATGCTATCATCAAACTTGTATGCTCGCCAATACTTGTTGTATTGAACTATACTTTAAACATGTTGCAGGTTGATGATATTGATGAACATGGAATCTAATAGGGATGACTAGAAATACATTTAGACTTCTAGATTATGTTGTTGTATTTGTTTTGAAACTATGTTGCAATTTGCTTCTTATTGTACCTTGATTTCCAAATGTTGTACTTGACAATTTGAGATGAAATGAAATCCTTTTGATTAAATATTTTCGAAAATAGTGTTATGAAGTCTCGAGCATTCTCGTCAGAGGCTATTCCTCCCAGAACAAAAGGATCAAAACCCTCTACACCCCACGATGGATTTACCGATTGTACTTTCCCTGTTAGCCCATAAGGATCGGATACCAATATGCCAGGACCATACAAGCCATGAAATGCACCAAAACCAAAGCAAGCCAGACCTGCAAGAAATAAATGTACTCCAAAGATCTTGGGCAAATCCAAAGAGGGTTTTCCTGTACGTTCATCACAAAATATTTCTAGATCCCAATATATCGAATGCCAGATAGCCGCCAAAAAGCACAACCTAGAAAACATAATATGCGCTCCAGCCACACCTTTGTAACTCCAAATACCTGGATTCGTTATAGTCCCCCCGTGATACTCCAACCGCCCCAGGATTTTGTTATTCCTAAACGAGTCATGAAAGGTATAACGAACATACCCTGTCTCCACATTGGATCAAGAACAGGGTCAGACGGATCAAAAACTGCTAATTCATACAGGGCCATCGAACCGGCCCAACCAACCATCCAACCGCGTTATCCATTGAGCCCGCCCTCACTTTTTGCCGGATTATTTCCGACGTAATCATAAAAGGTTATTTTTTCAGGAATTTTAGACCAAACTTCTGATAAACTTTGATTTTCGGCTAACCCAACACTAACTCTTCTATAGATTTCTTGTTGGAAGTATCCATGATCCCATTGATAACGAGTAGGCCCAAATAATTCGATGGGGGTAGTTGCTGAACCATACCACACAGTTCTGGCAACAACAAAAGCTGCAAAAAAGACAGCAGCGATACTACTGGAATGGGCAGGTTCAATATTGCTCATACGCAATCCTTTGTATTTATAACTTACCGGTTCGGTTCGGTTATAACTTACCGGTTCGGTTCGGTTATTTTCGTTTAGCATGGGTTAAACACTTAAACAAATTAAACCTAAACATAAAAGTATATGGATTTGGCCTATATTATAACTTACCGGTTCGGTTCGGTTATTTTCGTTTATTGAAATGGTTATCCAAAAACCGAACTGAAACTTTCGGTTATTAAAAATTCAAAAACCAAACCGTCGGTTTTTGTTTCGGTTCGGTTTTATCGGTTACGATTCGGTTATTTCGGTTTTCTGCTCACCCCTAAATATCGGTTAGATAGAAGCATATATGTGTTACCTTTTGGGAAGTTGAAAGCATGCAAACATTACAAACCAACCATAAACCTTTGTTTTTTACTTCAACACTTCTGTTACAAACCAATCATGTGTGTAAGGGGGCGCATGTCCGAGACCTTCCAATTTAATAAATTTGTGTTTCCATTTTTATTTAAAAGTTTCCATTTAGATTTTTTTTTTTTTTTTGAATGGCGAATCTTTTTGGGAGAGTTGAACCCAAAACCTTACAATTAAATGTATTAAAAGCATTTGCTAAATAGTAAAAGAATTTATTTCCAAATGATTTTGAATATTCTTTAAAAGTTTGATAAATAAATAAAAATGAGTAAAAGAATTTTAATGCCAAATGATTTCGAATATTCTTTAAAAGTTTGATAAATAAAACAAAAAAAAATTCAATAAGGATAAACACAGGTAGTTTAATATCAACTATATTATATATTTCATGAGCAAGGTTGTATAACATATCAAACAAACGTGTAAGGCATTCAATTTAAGAACATGAACACGATCATATTTGAAGCAAGACAATGGTCAACACAAGGAATTCATGCAACGATTTGCCCTGTGTTATGCACGACGGGAACAATGGCATTATACTGAAAGAGAAGACACCGGTAATTTTGATGTCACATGGTGGTGGTGGTGGTGGCGGCGGTGGCGGTGGCGGTGGCGGCGGCGGTGGCGGCGGTGAGAGATCAACATCTAGGGTATGAAAGCAACGTAAAACAACAAAAACAACCTAAAAATGGCTTTGACGTCATGAGAATATATATATGTACTATTTGTTAAAAATGTATATATATCATCAGTTCGCATATTTGTTAAAAATGCATGTGTGTATATATATATATATATATCTTCATCATCAGTTGGCATATACAAAAACCAAAAAATAAAATATATAATATACATACCCAAAGCCCCGACACATATGCAAGGGTATAGAACTCGCTACAAAATATATACCTCTAACATTCACAAACTTAATATGTTTACTATAGAAAATGATATATCCTCTCAAAAATCTCCTTTCTTATCCTTCAAATACCACATTTATATCTTCTATACATTTACTTAGATTGGTTACACTATCTCATACTATTTTGAATGATTAGCATACGTTAGTGGTCAATAATCTATGGGCCAATATGATCGAATAAGACAAATCATGAACCAACATGTGTCACAATTCTTATTAATTAATAAAATGATGAAGCGGCAAGGTCATGTTTCGATGTCCAAAGCCAAAGGTACTTTGATTGTGTAAATGACAGTATAGTGTCGCATAAATTATATGATCATTGAAAACAATAAAACATGGAAATGTTCAAAACATAGGATTTGGGCTAAGAATACCAACCGTGGGGCCAAATGCAACCTTAAGAGTGAGAAACTGGTGGGTAGTGATAGAAGACCCAGGGAAACCTGAGTTTGATATTTGAGCCAAACAGGTTTTACCGGTAATTTAACAATCGTGTCTACGGGCGGGTGGGTTATCGGGTTTTTCCCGAAATTGATGGTGGACTCGGGTTACTCTCGGAGTACTCCGTTTGGTCTAGTGGATGCCCCGAGAGGGCTCGGTATTGATTGATTCTGTTAGTCATTAAAAAAAACAAAAAACAAAAAACAACCCCATATGATATGATCACCCATTTGTAACATTGGTGTGACTAATTTCTAAAGAGAAGTCGGCAGCTGCCGACCAAATGAAGTTAAATTTGCATCTATAGTATGTGGGTTCAAATTATTACAAGTGAAAAGTTGTAGTATGTAGGTGTAAAAATTAGTTGTACTATAATTTTATCGATGATATTGTGTTAAGTGATATATTTTCTGTACACTCTAAATATGAAGCTTGCATTTTGCATACAATTTGTTTTTGGTAGATAATTGATATCTCAACAAACCACATAAAACGTATAGAACTTTATGTAATATTTTTGCATAATATACAATTTGTTTGTTTGTTTATTTGTTTTTTTTTTTTTTACATATAATTGATATCTCAACAAACTACATAAAACGTTTAGAACTTTATGTAATACTAGGTTATAACCCCGTGTATTACACGGGTTGAATAAATGTAATTTTATATATTAAAAAGTTATACATATATAAACCATATGTATTGTACGAGTTGAATAAATGTAATTTTATATACTAAATAATAAAAATATTATATCTTTAAAACCATGTATTTTCCTATCTATCCCAATTTGATTTATGAAACTCCTCTTTATCCGAATTTTATTTTTAAATAAACATATAACCTGTTGATTTAAGATATAAATGGAATAACTTAATCCACGTTTATCATCATTCTTTTAGGAAGTTTAATTTTATTAGTTATGAAATTGTTTGATAATCTGATATCAAGATTTTAAAATTTAAATGACTAAAAGTAAATATATAATAAAACACATATAGTATAGATGTTTAGCTTTTAAAATTTCTAAAAAAATTGAGCACATGTAAATGGCAGGTACATTGTCATTACTTATATGCTCGTAATGTTTAATGGTTCAGGAGAAATATTTTAAGATTAAAGTATATTTATATTTGTAATTGATTATATTTTATTAGTGTTTCTTTAATTTGTATTTATATTTAAATGTTGTTATAAGTAAATATTATATTTTTTTAATTATAACTATAAATATACATATGACAAAAAATATTGGTTTTTTATTAATATCATTATTAGCAGTGTTACTTGTATTATTATTTATTATGTTCTAATTATAAATGCTACCATTAATATCTTTTTATTTTAATTATTATTTGTATAGATATAAATAATAATTATCTATAATTGGGTAGATAAGATTAAACTAAATAATATTTCGTAGGAGATTATCTATAATTAATTAGAAGATATTAAAATAAATGATAATTATCCATAGAGTACATGGCCTAATATGATGACAAGTGTTACAAACATGGTTTCTTTTATTATCTTTTTATTTTAATTATTATTTGTATAGTACATGGCCTAATATGATAACAAGCGTCATAAACATGGTTTCTTTTATTATATAGTACTAGCGGTAAGACCCGTGTGCAAACACGGGTCGTTTCTTAGAAAACCATATATAACACATATAAATGGGGAATATGATTATATTTATAAATAGATAAGTCAGTCGGTAAATACTTAAAGTTTAGAGTATAAAAAATACGAAAATATACAATTTATTAATCTTTGTGAACGAAATAACATTTGCATTCAAGCATTTTCTTTCTCCACAAAACATTGTTTTAACTCAACAGTCGTTTCAACCATGTTCTTTCTCCACAAAACACTGTTTTAACCCAACAGTTGTTTTAAACCACCGTTTTAACCCAACAATGGTTTCAAACATCTGTTTTCATCCATCTGTTGACCAAAGTCAACAGATGTATCAACAACATCGGCAGGTACATAAACGACATCAATTCCTTTTGGGAATTTCTTCTTAAGAACCTGCTCATTTTTTTTAAATTAATTACACAACATCAATCTGTGTACTGAGTTTGAAATTTAAACATATTATACTAAACTGCATAAATAATATAAAGCTGATAGTCCTTTACAAAACTGTTGACTCTTTACAACTTTGTTGTGATTATCTTGAATGTAATTTGGATCCATCAAAGTCTCTAGAATTTAACCTTGCATGCGTTGCGGCGCTTTAAACCGAATCGTTCTATAAACTTTGTTAGATGCGCCTTCATAATCCTCCAACCTTTTCAACACCATGAGTCCACGGATTTTCCACACCCATGGGTTCACCTTATTTCCCACTCGGCACTCACTTCACCTAAAGCCAGTTTCTCTGCATAACATTGTACTTATACATGTTATTATGTCAACATTACATTACTCCAAATTAAATAGTGATATGCTACTAATTATGGTTGTTTGTACCTGTGGAATGATAGAGATGCGTTTCCCAGATTCTGAAATGAGCACATTGTAAGATATGTTTTGATCTTGAAGGCATATATTTCAAATAATTTCTGCCCTAGAATACAAGACCTCAAACGAGATAGTTGAGAAGTTCATAAACTTTGAAACCTCCCTTAAAATCAGTAATCTTTTTTGTGGCAACTTTCTTAAATACGAAATGGCACGGCCAAGTAATAAGCCAGAAGACGACATCAAAAAAGTAAGCATTTGTGTTACACGATTTGCAAATACTCATATAGTAAATTTAGAGACTTTTTCGACAGATAATAACCTGGAAGTGATCGTGATTAATGGTCGCAAAAAAAAAAAGCAAACCACTGTTTGACCAAAGTCAAACCACTGTTTGACAAAAGTCTGTTTGACCAAAGTCAAAACCACTGTTTGACCAAAGTCAAACCAATGTTTGAGCAAAGTCTGTTTGACCAAAGTCAAACCACTCCTTGCAAAAAAAAAAAAAAAAAAAGAAACCACTATTTTCCCCATAAAGCACCGTTTTTTCCATAAAACACTGTTTTAACCCAATAGTGGTTTCAAACAGTGATTTAAAACATTTGTTTTAACCCAACAGTTGTTTCAAACATTGCATTCACAAACCGAAATCAATCGTGCAAATGTAGAGTTAACATTTGTTGGGATTGAACCCTACCAAAGGAACAGATAATGAAAGCCAAAACTGGTTCACAACAGTGGATTCAAAATAAGCAGTAGTTTACAACAGGCTTTCCCCTTGAAAGTACTTATAACATCTGATGCTCTATATCCACTGTCCAAGTACAACTGCTGCTACCCTTTAAATTGCTAATAAAGCCCTGAAGAAGTAAACACTGCTGGTTCAATCTACTGATGACAAAGCACTGCCCACTCAAGGACTGATCAACCTTGAGGAAATCACTGATGGAAGAAGATAGCAGTAGTTTAATGTATTACTTGTCTTATGTAGAATCAGTGGTTAAGATTAGCAGTGTTTGTATAGGAACAGTGGTTACAGGTTGTTAGGCTGTTAGACGTCGCTTTCATGGTGACGTCAGCTGAGATGCTTCAGTGGTTTGGTTTGCCTATAAATGGAGCAGTACTCTATACTGTTACATTTGATTGACTGAGCGAGTTCTTCTCCTCTAGTCCAATCCTTTCATCTGGTGTGCAATCAACCATGGAGTATCAGGCTGAGGGGGAGTTTAGTTTGTAAGCTTGCATTGTAATCGTTTGCTTTGAAATGTAATCTTTCGACTTGATGAAAAGCATGTGTTTATCAAAACTATCTTCCTCTTTGATTGTGTTTACAAAGTTTGTATTCATTTCCGCTGTATATTTCTTTGAATCATGTTTATTAATTGTTCATTTATTACAAACAAACACAATCATGAGAGCCTCAGATCCTAACAATTGGTATCAGAGCCTGGACAGTCAAATTCGATCTAACAATCAATTTGACATAACAGTTCAGCTCAAAATTCATTGATACTAAGGTTGATTGTATTCTGTTAAACAACAGAGTAACAAGTAATTACGTTCAAAATTGCTATTCAAAAACTCTGTAAAACAACCAAGATGTCATAAGATACACAAATTTCACACAACAAGTGATGTCATGCACAAGTCACCCATAGTTTTCAGATCTGAAAACATGTCTGGTAACTATGGTATGATCATTTCTTTCCAAAATTGATTTCAACTGTTGTTATGAAATTTGTGATGGTTTCATCATGTTTGATGCTAAAGTATGAACCTCAGGTTAACAAAAACCTATGTTCATAAAAACATTAGTGTTTTTGCTAACATAAAAAGAGGGAAATTAAAACTTTAGTTATTAGATCTTATGTGTTGAAAAACAGGTTGAGAATCCTCAAAATGACCAAATCAACCTTGTTAAAAATACATTAAGAAAATCAGGGGTCAAAATAGTCCGAATCATATGTAATGTGAGATTTGATAATGTACAAATGTTGCCAGATCTCTCAAAACATTACTGCAAAATGATTTTGGATTAAGTATTCCCTCAATAAAGACCTCCCAGTAAGTATTTCATTACTTATAAATGGAAAGGGAAGAAGGAAAATCACAAAAACTCATAAGTGTGTTTATCTCAAAACTTTTGAAGTCAAAAGAAAAGAGTATAAATATAAAACACTTAAGAGTCAAAAATTGGGGTAACAATGGTCATTAAGCAACTGTGTGCATTCATTGGTTCAGGAAAAGGTTCAGGTAACAATAGTATTTCCAGTGAATAAGCTTACAAGAGGACTAGACAAATTTTCAAAATCATCACATGGTAACAAAGTTTATAACAGGGTTTTCAAAAACTCATGAGAACATGTGTCCTCTTTTTTTTGTAAATCAATCAACGAGAAAAAGTTCTCAAACAGTGGTTATTACAATGTATTTCAAACCACTGACCATTTTTTATAAAACTTGAGAATGATGTGATTGCGTGTCTTATTGGGAAATTTACCAGATCCTTTTGATGCTGTTTTCAGAAAATCCTTTAATAATTTTTTTAAAAGGGTTTTCTCAAATAAACAGGGTATATCATTCTTTATTTTTTTAAGAATGATATATTTTGTACTTTTGCTTGTTTTTGTTGGCAAAAGTTTCAAACTCCTGTCAGGATGTTGAGCCATCATTTTTTTGGTGAAATTATCCTTATAAATGGATCAAAAGGAAATGGTGCAAATTTCAAAGGTCATGTCTTACTCAGGTTTGCCTTGAACACTGATCAAAGATTGATTGTTAAACAGATCTTAAAAATACTTGGGTACTCATGTTTTAATTCAAATATTATAACGAAAATGAGTAGCCATAGTAAAAAGTTTCCATCATCTGGGGTACTAAACCACTGTCAGGAATCTATAAAATTTTCAAGACTTGAATTGACATGTGGCAAAACCCTGAATGCAAATTCCTGTAAAAGCTGCTGCCATATTGAACTTGACGATATGCATCTAAAATGTATTTTGTTAAGGACAGAAATCTTGCAGATATTTTATAATCATCTTCAAATGACTGGACATGATATTGTGGTTACACAAAATAAAATCATTCCTTTCATCTGAACAAAAGATGATAAAGAATTTTGTCAAAAGCTTATCCACTGTTGCACTAAAAGTTGCGGATATACTAGCCTTTCAAATCCTTATCATTACTTTACCCCTAACCACTGTTTTGTTCAAACATCTGTTTCCTAAATATTGTCCACTGTTGAAAGTCAACCTCTGATCTTTCATTTTCTTGGCAAGCACTGATGCTCAAAATCAATGTCTTATCCACTGATATGCTATCCACTGATAGTAGAAATCACCCTCAGCTCTCTTATTGTTACCGTTGTAACCACTGATATTTGCTTCATCAGTGGTTCTCCAAAACAACTGTCCTCCATTATTCATATTTTCATCAGAGGTTGGCACGTGGTCAGTTCTTGGCCATCAGATCTTTGTAACCGCTGCCACATCAGCACTTACTTTTTCCCTAAATAAAACCCTGATCAAAACCCCCAAACAGGGTTTTACACTGTCGAATTGAATTCCAAAATTCTCTTCTCAAAGCAGTTTCCAAACTTTCATCACAAACCATTCTTCGTTCTTCTTCATCAAATCATTCCAAAAAAGACGAAATCAAAATCAAAATCATCATCATCTTCCAAAGAGGTCGCTCAAACGGCCGCTGAACCCATTGAAATCCCATTCAAATCCCCTCACAACTACTTGGGTCTACTCACAAAACCCACCAACAACCACACCTTCGATTCCATCATCGACATCATGACTGCATCAAAGTATAAAACTTTGCTAACAGCAGATGCTCCAATCTACCAACAAACCCAAAGAGAGTTTTGGAAAAATGCTACTCTTGAAAAACAAGACGATAAAGTCATAGCCATCAACTCCTCTATACAGGGTAAAGCGATTCAAATTACTCCACAATCAATCTCAGAAGTCTTTAAGCTTGATGATCAGAAAGGTAAAACTTCTTTTTCTAAAAGCAAGTTGAAAACTGATTTTCTGGGAAGGGGGTATGCAGAACGAACAAAAAGGGATACCTTACAAAAAGGTTTCTTCCCTTCTGCACCTAGGTTTTTATTTCACACTCTCTTAATGTGTGTTTCAAATAAAACAACTGCTTTTAATGAAATACCATTAAAGATCCAATGTCTGGGTTATGCCATTTTACATAATGAAAATTATAACTATTCCTAGGAGATCTTTGATGATTTGGTGAAAAATGTTGATAGCAAAGCATTTCTACTTTTTCCAAGGTTTCTAAGCTATTATTTTAAACTAAAATTTGGAAAGGAAAATGAAAATCTGCTCAAACAAGGTGTTTATTTTCAAATAAAAGGTTTAACACCTGAAACATTCACTAGAATGTTAGCACCTTTAAAAACAAAAGCAGAGGTGCCTGAGCAGAATTTAGCAATTACCACTGCTCCTCAGGTATCAGTTGCTGAGCCCACTACTCCAGGTGATCATAGCAGCACAACCACTACTTTGAAACCCACACCTGCCATTATCAAAAAGACCAAAAAGAAAACATCCAGAAAGCCCTCCAAACCCAAAACAAAGGCAACTCTGGAAGATGAGATCCCAGAGCCATTGCCAGTGACAACACAAATGTCACGTACAACCACTGCTGCTACTTCCTCACAGCAGATGGAAGAAAGATCTCCACCATTGCCTCAAACTCCTCCTGCATCCTCACAAAAGGATCAGGTTGTAAACACAGGGACCCCACATTATGAAGCTCTGAATCCACTCGGATCCATCTTCCTCAGTCCTGATCCCAAGGACATGTCTCTTTCATCACCTATATCTTCACCCCTCACATTACCACAGTCCATAATACCCTTGTTGCATGCAGTTGCTATAGCTCAGACACAAACCAGTTCCTCTCTATCACCTATCACTGAGAGTATACTCCAACAAGTGACTGGGTCTGATGCTTATACCTCTGCTATCCCAGCAACAACTAAGGAGGTTACACTGCAGGAGTTACAAGTAATTCTTGACAGTAGTTCAAGTGGAGCAGCAACTACAAATGTTGGATCAACAAATCTACATTTGGACAGTTGTTTCATCAGTCAGACTCCCTTGAAGGCAATTTCTTCTATAGCACCTCTAATAACCACTAGTGAAGCTGTTTTGACCACCGGTACAATCAAAGGGTTATCAAGTGCTGAAGAAAGAAGTCCCCAGTATCGAGAAAAAAAGGCATCAATGGATGATTTTTGGAATTTTGTTCCTAAATCAAACATTGATATAACCACTCCAGGTGGGGAACCAGATGATTCCATTAATTTGGATGATGATTCAAAATATCAGGAATTAACGGGCAGAATCGAAAACCTTGAAACTTCTGTTGCTGAAATAAAGTGTATGGTACAACAGCTGTTAAAAGCTCAAAATACACAACCCACTGTTGTTCCAGCTCAAGCACCTGCACAACCTGCACCTGCTGCAAATGAGTGGTGGAATATATTCCAACCTCTGCTCCAACAACAAAGACAAATGGCTGATCATCAGCATGCTATACATGTTCAAGAGCTGAGAAACATGATGGAGTCAAGGTTCAAAGATACCCAAGCAGACATCAAGGCTATAAAGGTCAGCATCCTAAACACCACTGGCAAAGCTCCTCCTACTATACTCTTCATTGATAACACCTCTCCAGATAATGCCAAAAAGGGGGAGAAAATCAAGCAGTGGAGGAAGAAAGGAATAGAAGATGGTCTCTATATTGAACCAGAAAAAGAAAACATGACCAAAAACATTCCTTTTCCAGATGGTAGCAAGAAAATTGATGAGACCACCAATGCACTTGCAGAAGCAAAAGCGAGTGTTAAAAGAGATAGAGAGGCTAAGGATAAAGCCAGGTGGGAACAGGAGAAAAGAGCATATATAGAGCTGAATGCACAGGGTACTTCTGGGTCAAAGGATGATGAAAATCCTAAGGATGAAAAGAAGAAGCCCACTAGACAAGTGAGGCAACCCAAATCCACACCATTCAGACCCACAAAGCTTACATCCAAACCACCTCCAAAAGGCTCCAAACCTCAAACCACAAAATCTCAAACCTCCATCCAAACAGTTGATATGTCAGTAGTTTCAAAAACTGCTAGCCAAACAGCTGCCATCTCTTCAACACACACCAATACAACACACACCACAACCACTGCCTTACCACCACCACCATCTCCTCCTGCCAAAAAGCATAAGACATCTACTGACACATCAGTAGTTGTAATGACAACAGAGGTTGAAACACCAGTTGTTTCAACAGCTGTTTGTCAGTCATCTATCACTGCTCTCATCAATGTCACATCACCACCAACACCTCCTGCTAAAAAGCAGAAGACATCAGATGTTACAACATCTGTTGTAATGACAACAGTAGTTGAAACACCAGTTGTTTCAACTACTGTCAGTCCAAGCACCCTCACTTCACTTCAAGCCATCTTCACTTCAATCAACAAATCACCCAAAAGCACTCCTTCACTGGAGAAAATTTACTCCAGAAAAAGAAAAACAACTCAGGCAGGTGATGACAAATATGATCCTATGGCTGCAAAATATCCACTGGAACCTGAAGCTGTAAAAAATGAGATGAGACAATTCTACACTGAGGATGATCCTTCAAAAAGAAGATTTCCTTCTCTCATAGGCTTCATAATCCCAGAAAATATGGATGAATATCTCAAGCTCAAAGCAAGGCAGGCTTTGATAAGAGCCAAACTTGAATGTGAAGATCAAAGTGACCAAGCCATTTCTGAAAGAATGGAATTTTTGCTCACCAAAGTCAAACAGATGGAAGACTATGCAAGATATCTAAGCAAAGAAATGGCAAATTTACCACCCAAAACAGATCTACGAAAAGAAATGAGAAAAGAATATCTTGCATACATCATGAAAGAAAAATTCTATCCAGCTGAAGAAAAACAATTCGAAGAATGGCCAATAGTTGCATTAAAGCATGAGGCAAACAGAATTGAAAGAATCAAAAATGATCCAAGCAAGAAGCGGAAAGCTCCAAACTGGAGTAAATACAAAAAGCTCATTGTTGATCTTACTTCAGAGTACAAAAAGAAGAAACAAGAGCTGGTGGATGCAAAGGTTGAACATGCCAATGTCATAGCAAAATGGACTAGGCAATATACAGATGAGGCCTATGAGAGGCTAAAGAAAAGGAAGATGACAGATTCAAACACACCAAAGAAGCCTGATCACATAAAGCCAGAACAGCAGATCAAAACTTCTGAACCACTGCTCACATCAACAGACATCTTAGACATTGAGAGACAGGAACTGATTGATAAAGAGACAGCAGAAGATATAGCTGCAGCAAATGAGATCATTAACAAGGCTTTCAAACAAATAGCAGCTGAAAATTCTAAACTAGCAAAAGCTCAGGATACTGCTTCACAAATCTTTACAAGGCCAAAATCTCCCTACTCATCAGTCAATAAACCTCTCCCAAGAAACCCATTGGGTTCAAAAATACTAAAATGGACGTCTGATCAAAAGACCCATGTATTGACCCTGTTCCGATCCAATGGTGAAGTGAAGTACATATCAAGGAAACAAACACTAGGCCTTGGTGTTGAAGATCTACAGGATCTCCTTGAACTTACACTGTGCAGGGATAAGGATGACTCAAGTTCCAAGGACTTTGAAGTGGAATTTAAAAGACAAGCTAAGGAACTTCTGATGAGACAAAAAAGATCTACAAATAATGAAGAGTTTTGGCATTATCTGTTCCAGGGGGAGATTGTTGGGATTGAACCCTACCAAAGGAACAGATAATGAAAGCCAAAACTGGTTCACAACGGTGGATTCATAATAAGCAGTAGTTTACAACAGGCTTTCCCCTTGAAAGTACTTATAACATCTGATGCTCTATATCCACTGTCCAACTACAACTGCGGCTACCCTTTAAACTGCTAATAAAGCCCTGAAGAAGTAAACACTGCTGGTTCAATCTACTGATGACAAAGCACTGCCCACTCAAGGACTGATCAACCTTGAGGAAAGCACTGATGGAAGAAGATAGCAGTAGTTTAATGTATTACTTGTCTTATGTAGAATCAGTGGTTAAGATTAGCAGTGTTTGTATAGGAACAGTGGTTACAAGTTGTTAGGCTGTTAGACGTCGCTTTCATGGTGACGTCAGCTGAGATGCTTCAGTGGTTTGGTTTGCCTATAAATGGAGCAGTACTCTATACTGTTACATTTGATTGACTGAGCGAGTTCTTCTCCTCTAGTCCAATCCTTTCATCTTGTGTGCAATCAACCATGGAGTATCAGGCTGAGGGGGAGTTTAGTTTGTAAGCTTGCATTGTAATCGTTTGCTTTGATTTGTAATCTTTCGACTTGATGAAAAGCATGTGTTTATCAAAACTATCTTCCTCTTTGATTGTGTTTACAAAGTTTGTATTCATTTCCGCTGCATATTTCTTTGAATCATGTTTATTAATTGTTCATTTATTACAAACAAACACAATCATGAGAGCCTCAGATCCTAACAACATTACTAATGCAAATTTAAATCTTACCATAGACAGAAACATTACAATCATTACAACAGACCTAAACCTAACAATGCATTTAGTTCAAAATGCATACGGACTGATAAGTTTAGTTTAAAAAGATCGTAATACCTCATAGTAACTGAATTCAATATGTGACTCATTGATAACATACCTGCTAGTTATTTTTGAATTCAACCCAATTTTGATACGGGTTTGGATTTTGTTTTCACATTTGACCAACAGATCTAAAGCTCTTGCGTGTGCACAGTTGCTTCACGGAAATACGTCATTAGGCCTGCAGATTAACAAACTTATAGTTATATTCCTTCCTTACAAAGTGAAGATAATTGAAATTTATCAAAAAAAAAAGGTACAAAGTTGGCACCTATTAGAGCGGTGTTCCACTTGTTAACAATTTTTGTGAACGTTGTAGAACCTGAACTCATAAGAATTTGCCTCACACAATTTTCGAACACCTTCATGTATTCATCATCTACCCTTAAGGACGCAATTGTTGTACGCTCTTTCGTCTGTTCATTCGGCAGATTCGGGTTGTCTTTTCTATAAACCGAAACAAAGCTATTTTCCCACTCGAGAGTTGTGATGCTCCTAGGAAGACGGTTCTTCATATCCCAGAAAACACTTCTTTTGAGATTAACTGTTATAGAAATACAAGCGAAACAATAAGCCCTAGATAACAACAATGAAAAAACACTATGTAATTCAAATATTTATTTAGCATGTTTAAAGTGTTTACCACCATGTTTCATCGGCCTCATTCTTGTCTGGAAAGTCACCTAGATGTGGGTGGCACAACAGCAATTTAAACGTGTCTTTTTCGATCTACTACGCAAGAAAAAAAGTGTTAGAAGCTGAAAACTAAACTTCATATCAAGAGCCTCTTCATGTGAAAACTGAAACAGGATATGCACTTTATTGATGTACCGAGAGTACAACCGTATAGGATGTCGCGTTTCAACTTTAGTGTCCCAGAAAGTGATGAACTCGTTAGGCATTTGTGGCGGGCCAGCAATCGCACCTCTGGATCAGATCATGAGCCTCTTTCCCAAATTGCACCATGTTATCAGCAATCGCACTTTAGTGTCTCTTTCGATTACTACGCAAGAAAAAAAGTGTTAGAAACTGAAAACTAAACGTGGCATAAGAACATATCAAAATTAATTCAGATAAAGATTTTGACTTTCCAGAGCATAATCACGATGAGTGGACTTTTTGGCCACCCCCTCATCTTTTAGATCTTCATGCCAAAATGAAGAAGTGGACTTTTTGGCCACCCCCTTCATCTTCTTCTTGTTCCCACTTCGTGACTCCAATTTTCAAGCAGTCTTGACTTCCGCCTAAATTATTGTTGTCTTCTGGTTTAGTCTAACACTTACTTTTTATTTTTTTAATTAACAAAATTCTTCTCTTCTTAAGGTACAAATATATATATACATACATATATATATATATTGAATTCTGTTCTCTCAAAATGAATGTCATCCCCATAATCAGGTCAGATTGATCTCAGAGTGAAACTGCAACATACTTTAGATCTTCATGCCAAAATGAGGCCTGTTGACGTATTAAGTTACAAATTTTTCATGATTTTACTCTTGTTTTCTGGGACACATTGTTGCTGTAATTGTATCCTCTCCTTTTCACTTTGTTATTGTTTTCTTTGATGAAATTGCTATGCAACAAAACTTACACTTTGCTGATGATACCCCTATAGAGACAATTGACTTTGGACAGAAAGAAACTCTTGCTTTGACTCCCGTGCCATCAGTTGACTTTGGACAGAAAGAAACTTCTGCTTTATTCCCAGATGCTTATTGTCGGCGGCATGAAATAATTGTATCTGTAAGCACCAGTTACTCTACATTGTTGAATCAATAGAAGCTAAGTACCTTTCCGGTTAAAGCATCAAGTTTGGTTTTCACTTTACTAAGTGATTTTTTTGTCGCAATGACTGATGATAGCGTTATAACTAAAATCAAACAGATTTTCTTATTTAAATCAAACAGATAGCGTTATAGCTAAATACCTTTTGGGTCCGAACGACGCCATTCTGCTCAACCGGATTTGACGTCAAAGGTTAAATTTGTGGTTGAATAAGTAAATTGAAAACAAAAAAAGGCACCATACCCTCTTAAGTGGAGACCGTTTTTTTAATTAACATCTGTTCCACCAAGCATAAGTAAAATAACCGCTTTCTTAATCCACGAATGCCCATAGATTGAAGGTGCCAGTGATCTAGGCAGCAAGTTAAATGTATCTTCTCTCTCAGCTATCTTTTTAATGTGTTTCAAGTCCTCGAAACTATAAACTGGAGCGTTCGCCTCTTCGTTCAGTAGAGAAACATTGTTTGCTATAAGCACAGTCCTGCATATCATCATATATTTC
The DNA here is from genome assembly GCA_030545235.1 of Helianthus tuberosus. Taxonomy (NCBI): domain Eukaryota; kingdom Viridiplantae; phylum Streptophyta; class Magnoliopsida; order Asterales; family Asteraceae; genus Helianthus; species Helianthus tuberosus. The sequence goes on from JARYGA010036148.1 coordinate 37,068, forward strand.
GTTAAAATACCCAGATTGCCATGGTATAAGTGAAAGAAAATATAAACTGTAGGTATTTAAGTTAACCTGAATACTCCATTGACATTGCCTTGACTTTTCCCAGGAATAGCTTTGTAAACTCCAACAATTGCGACACAGTCTCCAGGTTTGCATGAGTCAACCAGATCATCTTCTGCGATGACATCAACAGTTCTCGGAAGTTGACTATTTTCATAAAATACAAATGAATAAGTAAATTGAAAACAAAAAAAGGCACCATACCCTCTTAAGTGGAGACCGTTTTTTTTAATTAACATCTGTTCCACCAAGCATAAGTAAAATAACCGCTTTCTTAATCCACGAATGCCCATAGATTGAAGGTGCCAGTGATCTAGACAGCAATTAGAGTAATAAAGTTAAGTCATTATTTCTTATTTTAAATTCATTTTATTACCGAAACTCAAACCGTGGAATCAAACTTTTGGTTTCAATTTTCAATGATTTGGTTTTCGGTGATCAAAAACTGTTACTAACGGTTTGGTTCACAGTTTGGCCTAAAAACCGGACCGTGAACACCCTACCCGAGATACATACCTGGCAAAGAAGTCCTTTCTTCACATCATCTAACTCCCATATGTTTGGTGCCAACGACCTGGTAAGCAACTATAAATATCACTTTGTTTTGATAGTTCCTTTAGTTTCTCCACCTGCGGTTACACATAGATATTTGAGCAATATGTAAATCATGAATCAGCTAGTTGAGTTTATAAGAAGTTTAACATCATTGCTTGTTCTTCGTAATCCATTGGTGTTCCTTGATCATCTTGAGTAGGGCTCTGTTCAGTTTCAGTTGCATCCATTCTTGACTTGTCTGTCTTCTTTATGTGAAGACAATCGATGTAAGTCTGAAAATGAAAACATAGAAATTATAGAAACAATATTGAACACGAGAGGTTAAACAATGAGTGAACATTTACCTTGAATAAAGATTTGATAGTCCTTTGAGTTTGGCTAACTCTCACAGTCATAGCCCTATATATCCCTGTGATCTTTTGAACAAAAACAATAATTCAGATGTGAAGCAGAGTAACTAAAAAAACATGTGCAAACCTTTGTAAGATCACTAAAACTTGGCACTAGTCTCGTTTATTCTTGGTTTGCTGATTCAAACTTTTATTAGTAAGTTGCAAACCTTTGTACACATTTAATAAAAAAAATAACACAGTAACTCTCTCTACACAAAGTTATCCATCCAAACTGAGCTTCCACTTCAACAGATCCCTGAACTTAAATCAAGCATCTACGAATCTTTTTTCCGTGAATCTTTAAGTTAACTTAACTTAACTAACTAACATATCAAAAACTAATACGAAGATATGATGTTGTTTTAAAAAAAAAATTGGCTCCTGCATAATAACAGATATTAATACCTAAATGTATTGGCACATCACCTCCTTTTTTCCTTGAGTTTATGAGTCGTATCCTCATATGTATTGGCACATATCGCTTCTATTGATTGTGTAAATGACAGTATAATGTCGCATAAATTATATGATCATTGAAAAACAATAAAACATGGAAATGTTCAAAACATAGAATTTGGGCTAAGAATATCCAACCGGGGGGCCAAATGCAACCTTAAGAATGAGGCACTGGTGTGCAGTGATAGGAGATCCAGGGAAACCTGTGTTTGATCTTTGATCCAAACAGGTTTTACCGGTAATTTCACTGCCGTGCCTACGGGCGGGTGGGTTATCGGGTTTTCTCCGAAATTGGTGGTGGACTCGGGTTACTCTCGGAGTACTCCGTTTGGTCCAGTGGGTGCCCCAAAAGTGCTCGAAATTGATTCTGTTGGCTGTTCAAAAAAAACAAAAAACAGCCCCATATGATCACCCATTTGTAACATTGGTGTGACTAATTTCTAAAGAGAAGTCGGCAGCTGCCGACCAAATGAAGTTAATTTTGCATGTATAGTATGTGGGTTCTGCTATGAACAAGAGAGAAATATAGGGAGAAAATT
>JARYGA010036149.1:0-106175 GCA_030545235.1 Helianthus tuberosus
GCATTTCAATCCAAATTATGTGTTCTGGATATTGTTTTACGTATGTGTGCCATTTTGTGTTACTTGTGCATGTTATGTTAATGTTGAGGTGCTTAATCGCAATCGCAATTCTATCGCAATCGCAATCTAATCGCAAACGCTAAACGCATGTTATTTATAGTGATTGTATGTTAGATATAGTAGTTAGGTTATTTGTATAACTAATGGGTAATACTATCGCATCGCTCACTCGAATCCCATCGCAACCCTCAACACGCGAATTGAAACGACAAAACTCAACACACCAGACACCTGGATCGAATGGCCAACCGATCGAGTGGCCTTCCGATCGGATTGCCATCCGATTGGTGACCATTCCGACTCTTGTGCACTTTCCTCTTTTGGAAACCCTATAAATACCCTCCTGTTACATCATTTGTGATGTGACAGCTCCCTCATTCGACCAGCTGCACTCAAGCCCTCTTTTCTCTCGATTTCTCGCGATTCTTGTAAGTTTTCAACTCAAATCTTGTACTTCTATGATGTACAAGCACTCCTTCACCTTTTTCACCTTCATATCTTAACTTTTAACCATGAAATCAATGGATTTGAGGTGTTCTAGGGTGATATCATCATGTAGTTCTTATGAACTTCAAGGTTTGGCTTCATTCCACCAAGAACAACTTAGATCTGAAAGATTTCCACATGAATAAACAGCGATTTCGCATAGATCTAAATGTTTTCAAAGTTGAAAAGATTGAAAGATAGTTTTCCAACTTTCTTTCAACTCTTTTACACTCAATGCACTCAAAACCGATAGAATCGGAGCTCGTTCTGATCTTCTACTCTTTCTTAGTGATGAGTTGGTTTAAGATCTGGTTCTATCAAAGAGGCAACCGATTTTGGGTTAAACAAGAACAACCGTCACGAACCAGTAAACTGATCGGATCTGGGTGATTCCTGTTCGATCGGACGACATGGGACGTGACGAGATTCTGTTGTTTAGTACGTTGTCAAACCATCTCGAACAAACCGCAAACTTTCAAAATAATCAAGTTCAAAACGATTGGATTCGTTGGGACGGATTTCCATCCGATCAGATTGAACATCCGATAGGATTGCCATCCGATCAAACCGTAATCCGATCGGATTGCACTTGAGGTTCAACACTTAACAATTTTCAAAATGTTCAATGTTCAGTCAGTTCTAACGGATTGCCATCCGATCGGATTGCTATCCAATCGAGTGACTAACCTGCTGTGAACTTGTTCTCACTAAGTGTCTTGCCAATCGGATCGCTATCCGATCGAACGGCTGTTCGATCAATCGACCTGAAGGGTAGAGATACTTCTCTATTTTCAAAATGCTACAATGAAAACTTCAAATCCATCATACACAAACACATCCTTACCAAATGAATGTCGATCCGACAGAATGGCCATCCGATCGGATGACCATCCGAAAGGATTGACATCCGATCGAGTGACCATCCGATCGGATTACCATTCGACACTTGGTCACTTTTCATCGTTTTACGCACCGCTCTTCGCTTATGCTATCGTTAACTATTCAGGCTAATCACTCTAGCGCTCCCTTCAATCCATTTCCATCGCTGTGAGTATACTCGAACCCTTTTTGCTTTACACACTTTTGGGTGTTACATACGTTACTTATTCTAAATCACATCAATCACATAATGCAAACACTATTTATACGCTGACCGTTACTGCATGATACATGTTACTCGATGAATGCTTGTATGTTATGTTAACAAAGTGATTATTGCCTGACGCCTTAGCAATGATAGTACTATTTGTTTGGACTCAGCACCTGTCATGGACGGGGGTTGTTAAGGTTACCTCTCACATGCTAGGTTTTTAACCAAGGAATCTTATTAAGAATAAGTTTTATAACACTGTTATAAGTTAATTATACTCAGAAATGTCTCAAAGTTTAGAAAAATAATTTAAAGCTATAAGATTCCTTAGTTCAAAAATCTGCAGAATGGTTGCCACGGGGCCGTGGCCGGAGTTACTGTTTCATTACTTTGAATTTTTCGACTTGTTTTCTTAGAATGTCAAGACGGAACAGTGGAACATCTTTAGCTCACTCAAGAAACGATCGAAGGGGAAGAAGAACATCAGTGGAAGACTCCTTGGTCAACTATGTGTACGCCTTGCGAGAAGCCATTGATGAGATGACATCAGTGGAAGAAGCCTTAATTGACCGTATTAACCATTTGTCGGTGGGGTTAGAGGGTTCCCTTCAAGACATCAACCTTTTGCACCAAAGGTTGAATATTCTTGCTTCACCTCCTATGGTGGCAATCGTCACACAAGGAAGGTGGAATGTCATACCGGAAATCATTATTCCAGCCGAGTGGAATGTCATGCCTCCGGAACCTCCTCTAAACATACTACACGGGGTTCCGGTAGCCGTTGCACCTCCTCCACAAGACATTGTGGAGAATGAGCCCGCCTTCTTTCTCCCTAGGGAGATAGAGGAATGGCTCAATGACATTTGAAGGACATCCTCCGGTTTCGAGTTCTAAAAAGCCCTTAAGCGCCGGAAATTCGTTTCCGGGTTCTTATCACTCTTATAAACGTACAACATTTAGGGTAGAACTCCGTAGTGATCTAGATTTCCTGCATTTTATGACCTATCTATCTTAGGACCTTTGAAGTTTTTCATTTTTAGCAACTTTCTTTTTAATTTTTAGGATCTATGTGCTTGGCACTTTCTAATGAATGATGGTTTAATTTATTAAATGGTGTTTGGTTGATGTTGTAATGGTCGAACACACTAAAAAAATGGAGATTACCAAGGGAACGTTAAAACAACACCCCATGCACAAAAACTGAGCCTCCCGGCAATTTTCTAGCATTACAGCAAGATCAGCACAGGGCCGAGCTGAGCCCAACACGCCTCGTGCCCAGGTTCTGCAGAAATTTGCCCACATCAGGTAACTGGACACGGGGTCGTGCTCACTGAACACGCCCCGTGTCTAGCCTTCTGTTAAATTATGTTACTGGCGATCTGACCACAGGGCCATGCCCGGACCAATACGGGGCCGTGGCCAAACGCCCAGTAACATAAAATTTTGTTTTTCAACACCTTTTAACACATTCAATCAACCTAAAAACTTATTTTTGGGACACAATGAGGACAATGTGTAATTTAAGTGTGGGGGGGGGGGGGATCTGACCACGGGGCCATGCCCGTACCAACACGGGGCCATGGCCAGACGCCCAGTAACATAAAATTTTGTTTTTCAACACCTTTTTACACATTCAATCAACCTAAAAACTTATTTTTGGGACACAATGAGGACAATGTGTAATTTAAGTGTGGGGGGGGATCTGACCACGGGGCCATGCCCGGACCAACACGGGGCCGTGGCCAGACGCCCAGTAACATAAAATTTTGTTTTTCAACACCTTTTTACACATTCAATCAACCTAGAACCTTGAATTTTTTGAGTCCTAATAACAAGCCTTACACAAAACTCTATTGGAACCGCTAATCACCCCAATTTTTTAAAAAAAAATTCATTTTTTTTACTTGTCTTGGTTTAATTTGGGAATAACAAGTTCTAAAAGGTTATATTTTTACAAATTTACAACCGATAGCGTCGTGATAAAAGAACCAACTTAAGAAAATTATGAAAAGGCATGACAAATCTAATTAAAATTTGGTTATATATACTTGATCAAATTATAAACCCATTCCCACAACAAGTGAGTTTTGAGCCTTTATTGAGCATACAAGCATATATCTTTAAACTAAATGCTCATTTTTCGTTTCTTGTGTGAATAGCCGCTTGGTTCTTACGACTCTAGCACTTGCCACAACGATACATTCCCGGTCCTTACCAACGTAAATCCAAGTAAGTAAATGATGGAGGCATTAGGACTAACCCATTTTCCTTTCAACACCATTATTTTTCATTTTTTTTATCACCTACCCAAAATCCCCCTACTTAACCCCTTTGAGCCTAAACCTTTTCATTTCAAAACCCACAAAACAAACACCCTTTACCCACCAAAACCTTTTTTCTTTTCGCCCCTTTATTTTAGTAAAAAGCTCGATTATCTTGTGACGTCTCCTATCTAAAAAAATGAAAGTCTGGCAATAAACAAACATGTTCCTAAAAGAAACTTTGTTTGAATATGCTTAGTTAGAATAAAAGTCACAAAAACAAAAAGTTTTACGACGACCGACGCTTTTTACGCTTTTCGCCATTTTTACTAAACACTAACCAAAACCTCCTACCCTTAGCCCAAGCCTAACCCTTTCCCAAAGTCCTCTTGATATTTACAAAGTTTTATAGTTAAAAAGGAGGAGGATTGATTGCTTGGAAAGCATATGGTAGAAGTAAGTTCCATGCCGGTCTCGAGTGTTTCACAAATATACATCTTCGGCCGAGTGTTGAGTGATCTCCCGTGAGGTATGTGAACTTGTATATAAATGGAATTTTAAAGAGGCATGTTATGCCCAAATAAGTAATTTTTCTTATGAAATGTTCTAAATAAATCATAATGAATAGGATTGTAAATAAAATAAAAATAAAACCCAATAAAGATCTTAGATTCCCGACACTCAAGACAAGCCCAAAACTTCTCTTCTACCTATTCCATTTGTGTGTAAGCCACATATTAAAGAGTTTTGCTTGAGGACAAGCAAAGATTCAAGTGTGGGGGTATTTGATGTGTGCAAAATGTAACATATAAATTACATCAAATGAGACATAAAACTAACCCTTTTTTTAGTACTAATGTTGGAAAAAGTGTGTTTTTATCTTCATTTTGAATTTACAGGACCAAATGAGCTTAAACGAGCAAAAGTAACAAATATACAGCCAAAACCAACATAGATACAAAGAAAAGGAATAAACGTGACATGCCCGAACCCTCGGCAGCATCCCCAAAGCAAAAACAAAGAAACGAAAGACTAACCACGGGGACGTGCCCACTGGACACGGGGGCGTGGTCAGTGTCTGCAGAAAAGACAAAGCTGTGGAAGCTTCTACGCCTACCACAGGGGCGTGCCCACCTCAGCACGGGGCGTGGTCAACACTAAGATACGCAAAATCTGGCAAAATCTTGATAGTACAGATACGCTTCTGCCCACGGGGTCGTGCCCGCTGAACACGGGCCGTGTGGAGCCCTCTGCTAACAGATGCATTTATTGAAGGAAGAGAAAGGGTTGGCCATGGGGGCGTGCCCGCTGGACACGGGGTCGTGGCCAGGGTTCTGTTCAAGCTATAAATAGGGGTGCTTGGCTCACTTCAAAGGCATCCCTTGGCAAACCACTACTCTCCCACTTTGCCACCACTCCACCACCACTACACCACCAACACCCACCACCATCATCCATCATCCATCTTTAGAGTGTGTAGTAGTCTCGGGATCTAAGATTGATAGTAAGAGTTCTTGCTAATCAAAGGCCATGTTTAGCTAAGCCTCTTACATCACTTGGTGAATACAAATCTTTTATGTATTACTTTTGATTTTTAATCTTTCGACACTTTTTATTTGGTTTTGTATTAATGACTTTAATAACTAGTTTCTTATGTTGAAGGTGAATTTTCTTTATCATTTGTCCATGGTGTCTTGGCATTACTTTACTGTCTATATAAAGTAAAAGATTTACACCATTCATGTCTCTATCGTCTATATAGAGGCATGTTGGCTACCTGGTCAGGGGTTAAGGGAATGGTTTAGTAAGGTTCATGCCTTGTTCAGTGTATAGATCCTGTAAGGTCCTGGGTCAAGCTTACTAGGATCTCCTTCAATACACACTGGTACTAGATAGCGGGGGTGCGAATAACTTGATCCCCTCATATGTAAACTACTATTAATACATTAAACCGGCTACTTAGGATTGTATCCCTGCTGACTCAAACCACTTAGCCGAGGGTAACGTCACCTTCAAAAGAGGGGCCTACCACTTTTCGCATTAATAACTTAATTAATTATCTTTCAATATTCCGACTCTTTGGGATTGTATCCTTGCTGACTCAAACCACTGGGTTGAGGGTAACGTCACCTTCAAAAGAGAGGCCTACTACTATAACTAAGATAATCTCTTAAAAAGTCCGAAAGTGCAAAAATCATCAAAGGATACTTAAAAGGCGAGTCGGATCCAAGTGATTCATCTTGTCTATCTGTTTTTATTTTATTTTTGTTTCTGCATTTTTAGTTTTTATTTTCATGTTTAAAACCTTTTCTTAAAAATTTTAGATTGATTAGAAGTTGAGGATAAACCGGTACTAAAAGCTCTTGTGTCCTTGGACGAACTCGATATCTCACCAGCGCTATACTACGCTCACAATGGGTGCACTTGTCCAAGTATGTGTTTAGTGTTACTAGAATATCGTGTTTTATAAATTTAAAACTTGACTAATGCGTAAAATGGGCTTAAAATATCAATAAAATCATAACACACCTAACGCACACCAGTAGTATTAACGGGTGTTCGTCATGATAGTAGAATTGGCCCATGCCCATCCCCAGGTTCATTGCTTTTGTCCATGCCTTTTGTATTTAGAGGCGTTGACCCATGTTTGTAAGTAGCCCCCAAACCACGTTCTTGGATGAAGGTCTTTTGGCATGTGAATTGATTGATATGTCCAAACTAGGATACCTAGATTTGGTGGTAGCGTCCAATAATAGTGGTGCCCACTGTGTCATACTGTTTAAGTTGTACGGTCTGATGCTTCAAAATTGTATTAGTAATTTCCAAGCAATGAAGTAGATATTTAACTAATGGATAAGTGTACAAGATGTACCGAACCATATCGTTGTATAAAGGTTGTTCGGTGCATAAACCAAAATATCAGAACTGAATGCTTGCCTTTATTTTGCCTATTCAGTATCTAGTTTATCAGGCAAAGCATTTATCTCGTAAGCGTATAAAGTGGCAAATGTCATGCGATAAGTGGTCAATTAGGAATATAGATTAGCGGGTAAGCGTGTAGCGTGGTATGTAAAGCATGCTTAATGCTACTAAACAATGTTAGTAATAAACGAGCGGGGGTGTGTGTGTAAATTTTAGATTATTTTAAGCACTTTTTACTCGTGGATTAAGCTTTCAATTTATAAAACACGATACAATACTATCACTCTACACACGTTAGGGCAAGTGTACCCATCTTAGACGTAGTATAGTTATGGTAAGATACTGAAGTCGTCCAAAGACACAAGACCGGCTTATCGTTAACGTCTAATATAACCAAATTTTGATAAAAGCTTTTGAAAGTTTTAAAAGATAAACTAAAAATAAAAACGTAAATGAAAGGAAAAACAAATAGACAAGAAAGAATCACTTGGTTCCAATCCTCTTTTATGTATCCTTTGATGATTTCCGCACTTTGGGCTTTTTAAGAGATTATCTTAGTTATAGTGGTAGGCCCCTCTTGTGAAGGCGACGTTACCCTCGGTCATATTGGTCTGAGTCAGTAGGGATACAGTCCCGCAAGGCCGGATCATTGAAAGATAATTAAATAAGTTATTAATGCGAAAAGTGGTAGGCCCCACTTGTGAAGGCGACATTACCCTTGGCCATATTGGTCTGAGTCAGCAGGGATACAGTCCCGCAAGGCCGGATAAAGTTTTAATAGTAGTTTATTTATAAGGGGTTCAAGCCGTTCTTACTTTCTCCGATTTGATGCTATCTTCCTCAAGGGAAGTCCTAATAAGCTTGAACTAGGTCCTCGCAGGATCTATACACTGAACGAGGCAAAAACTTTACCCAAACACCCTTCTAACCCCCTTCCAGGCAGTTAACGCACTTTATATAGACCGTAAAGACACAAATGAGTTAATCAACGAAACATGAAGAAATGTTTAAACAACGTTCATTTTCAATATAAAAAATTAGTTATTAAAGTCATTAATACATACCCAAATAAAAAGTTGTCAGATTCGAAATCAAAATTAATACATAAAAGATGTGTCTTTACCAAGTGATGTAAGAGATTAGCCAAGCATGACCTTTATTTGACAAGAACTCTTACAATCGATCTTGGATCCCGAGACTACGACACACTCTAAAAGATGAAATATGGATGTGGATAGGGGTTCGATAGGTCGTGTCAATCCTCCTATTATGTATTTGTGTTGGTTTCTGCTGTTAATTTGTTCCTTTTATTTGTTTAAGCTCTTTTGATCCTGTAAATTAAAAGTAAACAAAAAAACATGCTTTTTCCAACATTAGTACCGAAAAAGGGTCGATTTTATAACTTATTTAATGTAATTTATATGTTGCATTTTGTGCACATCAAATACCCCCACACTTGAATATTTGTTTGTCCTCAAGCAAAACTCTAGAATGTGGCTTACACACCCAAACAGAATTGGTAGAAGAGAAGTTTTGGGTTTATTTTTAGAGTGTCGGGAATCCAAGTTATAAATTTATTTTTTTATTTTATTTACAATCTTATTCGTCATGATTTATTTAAAACACATTTTAAGAAAAATTATTTGTTTTGAGCATAACATGCCTTTATAAAATTCTCTTTAGTTATATACAAAATTACACACCTCACAAGTGGTCAGTCAACACTCGGCTGAAGATGTTTAAGTGAAAGCGCTCGGACCCGGTGTGGAACTTACTCCTACTATAGGCTTGACAAACAATCAAACCTCCTCCTTTTTGACGTTTTATCTTCGCAAAAATCAAGAGTGCTTTTAAAAGGGTAGGTATTGGCTAGGGTATGTGTTTTTAGGTAAAATGGTGAAAAGCGTAGAAAGTGTCGGTTTTTCATTGCTTTGTGACATAGAAAAAAAAAACTTTAGTCAATGTTTTTTTTTTAAATTAAACTTGAAACAAACTCATACTTGTAATTTTATAACCAAACCTTTTACAAAAGGGTGTGAATAAATAAAAAAAAACTTGTGGATATGGGTGGTTGTTTTTGCAAAATTTTATATTTTTGCGGGTTTAGAAACGAAAGGGTTAAGGCTCAAAGAGGTTTAACTAAGGGGATATTTTTTATAAGGGATGAAAAGAAAAATAAAGGTTTAAAATGAAAAATGGGTTATAGTCCTAATGCCTCCATCATTTACTTACTTGGATTTATATCGGTAAGGATTGGGAACATATTGTTTTGGCAAGTTCTAGACTTGTAAGAACCAAACGGGCTATTCACACAAGAAACGAAAAATTGAACAATTAGTATAGATATGTATTTTTATGCTCGGTAAAGGCTCAAAACTCACTTTTTATGGGGAAAAGGGTATAGTGTAAAAGTGCATATATAATCAAATTGACAAAGATTTGTTATGCCCGTTTTTATAATTTTCTTTGGGAAAATTTCACAGAATAGTAACCAAGTTTTAAAAGTGTTCTAATTAGGTCACTGGTTTCGTTTTTGTCCCAATTAGATAACTTAACAATCAAATCGAGCCATGTCCTTTTTTCCATGTGTCAAGAAAAAAATGGAGCATAAGATACTGTGGTCGAATTATTTTAATATATGAAATTATATTTATTAAAAATAAAAACCATTTAATTACATTAAAAATTAAAAAAACAAGTTACAATCCACGCCATCACTCGACGTTAGCATCAAATAAAAGAGAAAAAAGAAACAAAAATCCACATCACCACGGTTACCTATGAATGGATGAAAAAACCCTTCATTTTAATGAAGAATGAATGTTGAGTGATCTGATTAGAACACTTTTTAAACTTGAGTGACTTAATTGAAACACTTTTAAAACTTTGTTACTATTCTACAAAGTTACCCCTTTTCTTTATTGGTTCTTTTTTTTCACGACGCTCTCAGGTGTAAATTAGTAAAAACATACTTTTTAGAACTTATTTTTCCCAAACTAAACCAAGATAAGTAAAGGAAAAAAAATGTAACAAAGAAGTTTGGGGTGATTAGCGGTTTTCCAATGCGAGTTTTGTGTAAGGCTTGTTTTTAGGACAAAAGATTCAAGATTTTAACATCCTCCCCATACTTAAATTAAACATTGTCCACAATGTGTCCCAAATAGGATTTGTTTAAATTAAATGTGCAAAAAGTGGGGTGCAAATAACAATAAAGTGCAAGTAACAAGGTTAACAGAAAACTTATAGTATGGTTGACACGAGGAAATGCTTGGTGGGCACGGCCCGTACCACCTTCTCTGAAGACATTTTTTTCATCAGATATATATGTGGGCACGGGGGCGTGCCTGGTGGGCACGTCCCCATGCTACAGACTCTGTTTTGCAGTTTTTGAAGCGGGAGGCTCTGGTTTACATGCATGGGGTCTCTTTTTCTAAGTTTTTCACACCATTCCACCATTTAAAGTGTGCTTTATTCCTACAAAATAAAAACTTAAAATGGAAAGTATTAAATTTAAACTACATTTTATACTAATTTATCTAATGATAGTTCCATGAAATGCCTTCATGGTGCGCCACATTTATAAGGGTCCTTGGTTAGACCCAAAGTAGGTCAGATGTTACCCGAGCGGGATGACTTGCATCCCGAGTTGCATCTTCGAAGGGCGTAGTCTAAGCTTAAGTCTATTGCCTTGATACCTCTGATATTGCCAGTCCGAATTTACACCAACATATTTAGACTTCATACAAACAATACAAATTCGGAATCCTTGATACCTCACAAATTCGGACTAATACATCAACCATGACTTATACTTTTCGTCAATTACAAATTAGACCCTGAAGAAACTTCATAATGTAGAATCCAGCATTTATCATCAAAAGGTGCACTTACAGACTCCCCCTTAACACATGCGGGATCTGTAAGTCTTGTGAAGGTCTTCATCAGATCTTTGAGCAGTCGCTTCCCGCTCCAACCTTGTTCTTCACGCAGAACTGAACAACTCAAATAAATGGAAGAGCGAGCTCCCGGTCTTATTTCAGTAACACTTTAAAATATTTAACAAGGGCTGGAGACTCTAAAAATTATGTCAGTACTCGTTTATTAGACGCGTATGTTCGTCGGTGCGTTAAATTGCGTAAAACGTTTCTTTTATCGTCTTTAATCCGTTCTTCAATCCGATTTCGACTGCGGTCATTAAAATTCGATTACGAAGCAAAATATATCGTAAAATTTTAGTTTTGAAGGTAATACGTGAGTCCGATGCTCTGTTTCATTGTCGGTGCGTTCCTACAATCGCGTTTTTTGTTCACGTATGCGTTTTGTGACATTCGAAAGCATAACAGATCCGCAAAACCAAAAATCATATATATAAAATATACGTACAAAATTCGTATTTGTCGGCTTTGTCAGTATTTCGTCCGGTGTCAGTTCATTACCGCTTATCGTGCCGTAGTTTTTCCGCAAATCATAATTCACGCACTTGTAAAGTCGAATAGGCGTTCCTAGGCATTCCAAATGCCTGTTTAATTTGATTTGTGTCTTAAACACTATATTTAATCGCCTAAATGTTTGTTAATCATGTAGTTAAAAACCATAAATTACCGGTTATCACAAGGGGTTCGGTTATTCGTTCAACCGATTTCGATGATGATCTTGTAAGTTTGGATTCTATGCATGTTTCGCATTTTGAATGTGAATCAATATGGAAAGTTGGTATACATTTTAAATTGATCAAACGACGTATTGAATTAAAATTTATGTGTCCTAATCTACCATGCCATTTATTCAAATAATAAAAACTCAAGCATATAAGTAGAATAGTAGCAATTTTATTCATGTCTTTCTTGACAGCCATTACATTCAATTTAAACATCCCATTGAGGGCATAGCCCATACCAACGTATGTGCCTCGTTTAGTAAGCACAAACTTGTAACTTTCAAATACTAAACGAAATCCAAACTTATTAAGCAATCATCCTGAGACTAGGCTCTTGCGGAAGTCCGGAACATACAACACGTTGCTTAGAGTGTGCTCATTCCCCTAAGTCCATTTCAAAATCATTTTGCCTTCACCCTTGATGTCCGCGGTGGCTGCATTTCCCATGTACAACTTCTCATTTCCCGCAAGCTCTCTGAAGGTGCAATAGAGGCTCTTATCTGGGCATACATGACGAGTTGCGCCCATAACCCACCATCCTTTTGGAGTGTTGGTCACAGTATTAACGTTATCCATCATGGAGGTTTTGTTGGAAATCATTGCCACCAAAGGCATTCCGTCCTCATCTACCATGTGCACGCGCTCGTGCTTTGGTTTCTTGCATTGGTTTGGCCGATGCCCTGGCTCGTCATAGTTGTAACAAGTCCCTTGGAACGCTTGAGGCTTCTTTTTCACAACCCCTTTCTTTGGTCCAAGATTGCTTGCCTTTGCTTTCTCTTTGTCGTTATTCCCCTTACCCTTGTTGCCCTTAGAGGATTGCCCATGTTCAACCATATTTGGGCTAGCAGTTGTTTGTGCAAGACTACCTTTTTGGGCAATTCTATTGTCCTCTTCAATCCGAAGACGAACAATAAGGTCCTCTATAGTCATCTCCTTTCGTTTGTGTATAAGATAATTCTTAAAATCCACCCAACTAGGAGGTAACTTTTCAAACATTGCTGCTACATGAAATGTCTCGCTAAATGTCATGCCTTCCGCGAGGATGTCATGTAGTATAATTTGCAACTCTGGGACTTGATTTATAATGGTTTTAGTATCAACCATTTTGTATTCCAAGAAATGGGCTACCACAAATTTCTTTGTGCCAGCATCCTCCGTTTTGTACTTTTTGTCCAAGGCGTCCCATAAGTCTTTGGAAGTCTTGATAGTGTATTACACATTATACAATGAATCCGAAAGGCCGTTTAACACATAGCCTCGACATCTGAAATCCGAATGCTTCCAAGCATCTACCGCGCACTGAGTTTGGGCGTCGGTCTCCCCTTCCGCAGGTTGGGGAGCGGTTTTAGTCAAGAACCTCGCAAGGTTCATGGTGGTCAAGTAGAAGAACATCTCCTGTTGCCATCTTTTGAAGTGTAAACCCGAGAACTTCTCACGTCTTTCACCGTGATTGGCCACTGTGGACGCTCCCACACTGTTGGCGTTCAAAGGGGTTCCCGTCACAACATTCGTATTGTTGTTGACATTAACGTTTTCAACCAAAGTCGCTCCTTTGAAGATGAAAATAGAAATAAAATCTGTTTTTAAAATGCAAATTGTGTGAAACAAAACCGGTTTAAATCACAAACAGAATGGTTTTGAATACACGAAAGGTGTTTTAAAAATTTGTTTTAAGATTGTAGGAACCGTTCGCGTATAAATAAAATAAAACAATTTTATTATGTAATTATAATACAGAAAATAAAGAAAGAAGTAAATTACAGAACTTTTACAACTGAAATAAACAAAATACTAGAATGAAAGATGAAACAAAAATGCAGATTGGCTGAGTGTTGTGTTTAACACAGGGCCCTAAAAACAAATTCCGAGTCTCCCAAAAGAACTCGTTTTGTTTCCAAGGGTACAACAGCCAGAGCAGTAGTACTGCCGGAGCTGGCTCGAGGACCCGAAGAATACCTTGAAAAGAGCAAGAAAAAGATCAGAGATTTGCAGAGAATTGTAAGCATTAGCTGTGTTGTTGCTGGTGTCCTTCTGCAGTGGTTGAGATGCTGTATTTATGTCACACCGCAACCGATGGCGGAATCATCGGGGCGCGGCACTGAGCGAAACAGATTGTCCAGGAGTTTCCATAGCAACTACAATTACTAATTATTTAAGCGTCACATCCCATACCATGACATAACAAGTAGCATAGTTATTACATACAAACCAAAGACAAATTGTTCTGTTCTGACAACTCAGATTTCAAATAAATAAATTGTTCGTTGGTTTCTAGACTCTCCTAAGCTCAATTCCAACAAATAGCAAGCTCGCATCCTAAGCACCTGTCACATACGTTAAAATAAAGGTCAATACACATAGTGTAAAGGTGAGCATACAAGTTTAATAGTATAATAGAGTTCGAAATCGTTTACGCATAACCAACATGTATCATGTAAAGTGCGAAGCTAGTAAGTTATCGACAATGAAATATGCACAGACTAGACTGCGAGTTGTAGAATGCGCAACACATATCACCACTGTGACACGTGAAGAGGTAACCTTAACAACCCCCGTCCACGACAGGTGTTGAGTCCAAACAAATAATACTATCGTTGCTAAGGCGTCAGGAAACAGTCTCTGTGTTAACATAACATACAAGCATTCATCGAGTAACACGTATCATGCATTAACGGTTAGCGTATAAATAGTGTTTGCGTTGTGTGATCGATGTGATTTAGAATAAGTAACGTATGTAACACCCAAAAGTGCATAAGGCAAAAATGGAACGAGTATACTCACAGCGTTGGTAATGGATTGAAGGGAGCGCTAGAGTGATTAGCCTGAACGGTTAACGATAGCATAAGCGAAGAGCGGTGCGTAAAACGGTGAAAAGTGACCAAGTATCGGATGGCAATCCGATCGGATGGCCAGTCGATCGGATGTCAATCCATTCGGATGGTCATCCGATCGGATGGCCATTCAATTGGATTGACATTCATTGGTAAGGATGTGTTTGTGTATGATGGCTTTGAAGTTTTCGTTGTAGCATTTTGAAAACAACGAAGTATCTCTACCGTTCAGGTCGATCGATCGAACGGTCGTTCGATCGGATAGCGATCCGATTGGCAAGACACTTAGTGAGAACAAGTTCACAGCAGGACTGTCACTCGATCGGATGGCAATCTGATCGGTTGATAATCCGTTAGTTACTTATGATCCTTGAAAATTGAAAATGTTAAGTGTTGAAGTTCCAAAAGTCACATGATCGGATGGCCGTTCGATCGGATGGCTATCCGATCGGATAGTAATCCGTTCGACGTTCAGAACCTTGAAAGTTGAAAATGAAAGTCTAGTGTGGAACCAAGTGCAAGCCGAGCGGATGGCTGTCCGATCAGATGGATGGCAATCCGATCGGACGGCAATTCGTCCCAACGACCTGATTGTCTTGGCACTTGATTATTTTGAAGGTTTTTGCAGTTTTGATCGAGACGTTATGATAGCGTGCTTAAACAACAGTAACCCCATCTTGACCCAAGTGATCTGATCAAATAGGAATCACCCTAGTATGACCAGTTCACTGTTCGAGACGGTTGTTTGAATTTAACCCGAAATCAGTTGTCTCTTGGATAGAATTCAGATCTTGAACTAACACCTCACTAAGAAAGAGTAGAAGATCAGAACGAGCTCCGATTCTATCGGTTTTGAGTGCATTGAGTGTAAAAGAGTTGAAGGAAAGTTGGAAAACCTTCTTTCAATCCATTTAACCATGAATATGTGTAGATCTATACGAAAACATTGATTATTCATGTGGAAATCCTTCAGATCTAAGTTGTTCTTGGTGGAATGAAGCCAAACCTTGAAGTTCATAAGAACTCCATGGTGACATCACCCTAGATCACCTCAAATCCGGTGATTTCATGGTTAAAAGTTAAGATTCAAAGGTGAAAATAATGAAGAAGTGTGTGTAGATCATAGAAGTACAAGATTTAGGTGGAAAAATTACAAGAATCGCGAGAAATCGAGAGAAAAGAGAGCTTGAGTGTGGCTGGTTCGACTGAGGAGCTAGGGTTTCCCAAAATGGAAAGGGCTGAAGTGTCAGATTAGTCACCGATCGGATGGTAGTCCGATCGGATGGCAACTCGATCGGATGGCCACTCGATCGGATGGCAATTCGATCGGATGGCCACTCGATCGGTTGGCCACTCGATCCAGTGTCCGGCGCGATGAGTTTTGTCATTTCGATTCGCGTGATGATGCGATTCGAGTGAGCGACGCGATAGTATTATCCAATAGTTACACAAATAACCTAACTACTATATCTAACATACAATCACTATAAATAACTTGCGTTTAGCGTTTGCGATTAGATTGTGATGCGATAGATTTGCGATTGCGATTCAACACCTCAACATAAACATAACATGCACAAGTAACACATAAATAGCATACACACGTAAAACAATATCCAGAACACATAATTCAAGTTGCGAATGCGATAGTGATTAGCGATAAGTCGATTAGCGATAAATATGCGATTAAATAGTGATTAAACCTCGATTATTAATAGATACTCCACATAATACAACTAAAGCCATTGAATAATATAATTCGATTACAAGTCATTAACGTACAATCAATAGTTAAGCAAGGAGTGACAGATCGCAATTAGCAATGTTTTCTTCCTTTGACTTTGACTTGTACTTTGACTTTCCAAAAATGCGGTTTGTTACAGCGTCCCCTACTTTAGGAAATTTCGTCCCGAAATTTAAGAAGTAGGCGTAACAAACAGTTACGGGTACTTCGCCTTCATGTCGCTTTCGAGTTCCTAGGTAAACTCGGCACTGCGTTTGCCTTCCCAGCGAACCTTCATAATGGGAATGCGTAAGCGTCTGAGCACCTTGGTTTCTCGTCCCACGATCTCGACAGGCTTTTCCACGAAGTGTAATGTTTCGTCCACTTGTAAATCCTCAAGAGGGACATGTAATTCCTGGTCGGCCAAGCACTTTCTGAGGTTCGAAACGTGGAAAGTCGGGTGGACGTTACTCAGTTCCTCTGGTAGTTTAAGTCTGTAGGCCACTTTTCCAATCCTTTCCAGAATTTTAAAGGGTCCAACATATCGAGGCGCGAGCTTTCCTTTCTTGCCGAATCTGATCACCCCCCTTCCAAGGTGCAACCTTTAGGAGTACGTGATCGCCAACGTCAAATTCAAGGGACTTCCGGCGTCTATCAGCGTAACTTTTTTGTCGGCTCTGAGCTTTCAGCAGATTGTCTCGAATTTGTAGGATTTTGTCAGTTGTTTCTTGTAACAGCTCGGGACCGGTAATTTGCGCGTCTCTGATCTCGTTCCACACAATAGGCGATCGACATTTCCTTCCATATAAAGCCTCAAATGGTGCCATTTATATGCTAGAATGATAACTGTTATTGTACGAGAATTCAACTAAAGGTAAGTGCGTGTCCCAATTACCACCGAAATCTATGACACACGATCGAAGCATGTCATCAAGGGTGCAAATCGTTCTTTCAGTCTGACCGTCGATTTGGGGATGGAAAGCGGTACTTAGATTAAGAGTAGTACCGAAAGCAGATTGAAACGATTCCCAAAGACACGAGGTAAACTGACCATCGCGGTAAGAGATGATGTCACGAGGCATCCCGTGTTGACAAATGATTTCGTCGGTGTAGATTCGGGCTAATTTTTCTACCTTAAAATCTTCTCGCATCGGCAGGAAGTGAGCTGACTTGGTCAAACGGTCAACAACAACCCAAATGCTATCATGACCTGATTGAGTATGCGGAAGTTTCTTTATGAAGTCCATAGCTATACTCTCCCATTTCCACATCGGGATATCGGGTTGAAAGAGTAAGGCAGAGGGCCTTTGATGCTCTGCCTTGACCTTGGAACAGGTCAGGCACTTCGAAACATAGATAGCGTTATCCTTCTTCATGCCCAGCCACCAGTACTTGTAGCGCATGTCCTGGTACATTTTGTCAGCACCGGGGTGAATAGAATATCGAGATTTGTGGGCTTCGTCCATCAGAAGTTGTCGCAAATTCGTACGCTTGGGAATCCAAATTCGGTCCAAATAATGAAAAATATCATTTGATTTATTCTCGAGTTGGGCGCCATCATTTAGAATCCTTTCCTTCTTCAAAGTTCGTTCTGTAAAACAAGCATGCTGAGCGTCACGGATAAGAGTTTCGAGATTAAACTGGGCTTGAGAATTAAGAATGCTAAGCAAGTAGCTTCGTCTATTGAGAGCATCGTCAGCGACATTTGCTTTGCCTGGATGGTAACGAATCTCACAGTCGTAATCGTTGAGCCATTCTACCCACCGGCGTTGACGCATATTCAGTTCTTTCTGGTCAAAGATATGATGTAGGCTCCTATGATCGGTGAAGATCGTACACTTGGTACCGTAAAGGTAGTGTCACCAAATCTTTAATGCAAAAACAACAGCGCCAAGCTTGAGGTCATGTGTGGTGTAGTTCTTCTCGTGGATCTTGAGCTGTTGAGAAGCGTACGCGATAACCTTTTCTCATTGCATGAAAACACAACCAAGACCAAGGTTCGAGGCATCACAGTAGACTACGAATTTTTCGTTTCCGTTGGGCTGTGAGAGCACGGGAGCATCGCAAAGCATAGCTTTGAGAGTTTGAAAGGCTTCCTCTTGTTTAGTTCCCCAAACAAAAGGTTTGTCCTTATGCGTAAGAGAGGTAAGCGGCACAGCGATCTTAGAGAAACCTTCGATAAAATGGCGATAATAGCCTGCCATTCCGAGGAAAGAACAGACTTCAGACGGATTCTTGGGTGTAACCTAACTCTTAACAGCTTCGATCTTCGCGGGATCGACGTGGATACCTTGACTATTAACAATGTGACCTAAGAATTGGACCTCTTCTAGCCAAAATTCACACTTTGAGAACTTGGCATAGAGACGGTTTCCTTGGAGTAACTCAAGAACCAAACGTAGATACTGCGAGTGTTCGGCTTTTGATTTGGAATAAATCAGGATATCATCGATGAACACGATTAAGAAGCGATCAAGGAAGGGTTTGCACACTCGATTCATTAGATCCATGAAAACGGTGGGAGCGTTGGTCAAACCAAAAGGCATAACAACAAACTCATAGTGACCATAGCGGTTCGAAAAGTGGTTTTGGGTATATCTTCCTCTTGAATGCCTAACTGGTGATTGCCTGAGCGTAGATCGATCCTCGAAAAACACGTAGCACCTTGTAGCCGATCAAACAAATCATCAATTCGAGGCAAGGGATAGCGATTCTTGATTGTCAGCTTATTCAACTCCCTATAGTCGATGCACATCCGAAACGAACCATCCTTCTTTTTGACGAAAAGGACAGCCGCACCCCCCGGATAGGTGCTATGGCGAATAAAGCCTTTATCAAGAAGTTCCTGGAGCTGACTCGAGAGTTCGCGCATTTCGGAAGGGGCGAGACGATAAGGCGCTTTACCAACAGGGTTTGCTCCAGGAATGAGGTCGATCCTGAAATCAATATCACGAACGGGTGGCAACCCGGGTAAATCGTCGTGAAAAACATTAGGGAATTCGCAAACAACGGGAACGTCTTTCACTTCTGGGTTTCCATTCTTTTCCTTCTCCGCTACTACGATGTTAACCAAGAAAGCTCTGTATTCCTTGCAGAGATACTTGCTAGCTTGGACACATGATATGAGTTTAAGACCTTTCGAAGGAGTTTCGCCATACACACAGAGTAGATCACCATTAGCGAGCGAGAAACGAATCATCTTATCGAAGCAAACAACTTCAGCACGATTCTCGCGAAGAAAATCCATGCCTACTTTGATGTCAAAACTACCGAGTTGCATCGGAATAAGGTCGATAGGGAAGACGTGATTGTTGAGTTCAAGCGTATAATCACACAGAACAGAATTGACTGCCACGGTTCTTCCGGTGGTAACTTCAACATCGAACGTTGAAGGGAGATGAGCGCGCTTACGATTGAGGAGCTTTTCGAATTCAAACGATACAAAACAGTTATCTGCTCCAGTATCAAACAAACACAAAGCATATATACCATTCACAAGGAATGTACCATTGACCACATTGTAGTCTGCTTGAGCCTGGCGGGCGTTAATGTTGAATGCACGTTCGCGGGCTGCTGGTTATTGCTGCTGTTGCTGAGGATGCTGCTGGGGGTGCTGCTATTGTGGCTCTTGCTTTACCACTCGGTTTGGGCACATATTTGCGAAGTGGTTGGGATCACTACACGCATAGCAAGCTCTAGCATTGATCGCGGGTGTAGGAGCCGCTTGATGGCCTTGAGGAGCAGTAAGTAGAGCTTGTTGAGCAGGAGCTTGACCTTGTGTTGGAGCTGGGTTTTGACGTGGACCTGTATGGCAGTTGGCGGTGAAGTGACCGTACATGTTGCAATGCACACAGTATCTGCAAGCGATTTCCACAGGGTGGTGATAGGTACAAGTAGGGCAAGCCGGGTGAGGACCAGTATACGCACGCTTTGCCGGCGGTGCGTTGGTGACTGGTGCCGCTACTTGGCAGTGTTGAGGTGGTGCTGGTACTGTTTAGAGCAAAGCTGCAGTGATCACACAGTTCTTGTTGCTGGAACTGCTGTTGTTCTTCCTCTTTCGACGTGAGAGCTTGGATGATTGAGGAGCGGCGGCGGTTGAAGCAGTGGTAGCTTGATGCAGATTCTTGGAGGCTTTTTCCCAGTAACCAGACTTGACTCGCTTATCGTTGATCTCAGCAGCGAGTAAGTAGGTTTCCTCAATTGTTGTAGTCTTTGCAGCTTGAACAAAATCAGCCACGCAATCCGGAAGAGCACGGATATAATTTTTTATGGTGATTTCGGGCGTAGTCACTTGGCCTGGACATATAATACTCAACTTCTTGAAGCGCGCAGTTAAACCAATGCTGTCACCATCTTTCTACTTAATGTGCTAGAACTCGTCCTCCAGCTTTTGGCGCTCATGGGGAGGGCAGAACTCTTGCATCATTATGTCCTTCAACTCATCCCATGTTAGCCCGTAAGCTGCATCATTTCCGCGCTTGTTTCTCTCGGTCGTCCACCAATCTAGAGCTCGGGATTGGAAGACGCCAGTGGCGTTAAGAGTACGGAGATTATCTGGACAGCCACTCTGGAGCAAGGTGACTTCGATAGAATCAAACCATTGGAACAGGGTCGTAGGCCCATCTTCACCGGTAAACTCTTTCGGGCCGCAGGCTTTGAACTGCTTGAAGCTAAAAGCAGTTTTAGGAGCATCAGTCCTGGATTCTTCAGAAGACTTGCTTGCATTCTCGTTCAGTTCACTGATGATCTGGGGGATGACTTTCGCCATTTGCTTAGCGATGAGAGCGATGATGCGTTTGTCATCATGATTGCGGCGAGCTGATCGGGGGTGAAATGATCCAAATGACGACATTGTCTGCAATAGACAGCGCCATAAGACTCAAAACACAATTTCGATTAATCATCGACTATACTAGGATCTAATGTAGACTAACGATTCACCATAAAGCTCAGGAACACGTAGCCACATAAACACAGAATCACATAAGCACATAAACACATAAGCACAGAAGCACACATAGGCTAACCTAATCACATATGTTGCACGTATTCACCTATCCTTCACAGTAGCGTATAACGATTGAGTACAACGATTAGCGAGTACACAACGAGTAGTATAGCGAGCATAGACCAGCGATTTGTTTGCATTTTGGGGTAAATGTGCAGTACGAGTTGAGCATGTTGATCAAATGAACAGTAAAAGCGAATGAATCACCAAAATCAAAGCACATAATATCATAAAATCACATATAATTCACATAAAATTGATAAATCACAGAGTTAGCAGCTGCGGATTCCAGAACCGAAACACATAAAATCGAAGAGAGATTAACTCTGGTGTGTGTAGACATTGACTACCCAAAGTGGTTCGACTATTCACAAGGACCTTAAGTCCACACTTTGGCTTTCTGGACTGTGCTCTCGCTTCAATTTGAGCGTTCGGCACCCATCCTTCCAGTCACAGTGTGACTTCAAGTCGTTTGGAGTCCGTCGAGACTTTGGTGAGAGTTTTGTAAAGCCACATTAGAGAGTAGAATGAGTCATCAAGGTTCGGGTTTCACCCCTAACTTAGCGACTACATTCCTATTTGTGTGATGAAATCACGAGATAGATAAGGAGATATGCGTCGAAGTATGGATTTCACTCCTAATTCAACGCAATTTCTCTTGTTTATAGTAAAAATAGCAATTCAAACGAGTAATCTGGTAGAGAGTTTGCAATTTTCACACCTAATATTAACCAGATCATTCGTTTGTGTGTGTAATCAGCCTTAGGAAAGGCTGATCTTGCGCGGAACTGTAGTATGCGATGTTCGCGCAAGTGTGTAGCGTACAGCGAGTTCGAGCGAGAAATAGCGAGTAAGCTCGTACAAAACCCCTACTGGGCATGCACAAGTCGGTTTGTTGGTACTTAGACTATAGACTAGGTCGTTTCTAAGACATCGACCCGGACTAGGTCGAGTCTTGCCTAATTCCCTATAGTTATGGCTCTGATACCAATCTGTCACACTCGAACTGATGGCAGAATCATCGAGGCGCAGAACTGAGCAAAACAGATTGTCCAGGAGTTTCCATAACAACTACAATTACCAATTATTTAAGCATCACGTCCCATACCATGACATAACAAGTAGCATAGTTATTATAAACAAACCAAAAACAAATTGTTTTGTTCTGACAACTCAGATTTCAAATAAATAAATTGTTCGTTGGTTTCTAGACTCTCCTAAGCTCAATTCCAACAAATAGCAAGCTCGCATCCTAAGCACCTGTTTCATACGTTAAAATAAAGGTCAATACACATAGTGTAAAGGTGAGCATACAAGTTTAATAGTATAATAGAGTTCAAAATCGTTTACGCATAACCAGCATGTATCATGTAAAGTGCGAAGCTAGTAAGTTATCGACAATGAAATATGCACAGACTAGACTGCGAGTTGTAGAATGCGCAACACATATCACCACTATGACACGTGAAGAGGTAACCTTAACAACCCCCGTCCACGACAGGTGCTGAGTCCAAACAAATAGTACTATCATTGCTAAGGCGTCAGGCAACAATCACTATGTTAACATAACATACAAGCATTCATCGAGTAACACGTATCATGCATTAACGGTCAGCGTATAAATAGTGTTTGCGTTGTGTTATCGATGTGATTTAGAATAAGTAACGTATGTAACACCCAAAAGTGCATAAGGAAAAAATGGATCGAGTATACTCACAGCGTTGGTAATGGATTGAATGGAGCGCTAGAGTGATTAGCCTGAACAGTTAACGATGGCATAAGCAAAGAGCGGTGCGTAAAACGGTGAAAAGTGACCAAGTATCGGATGGAAATCCGATCGGATGGCCCGTTGATTGGATGCCAATCTGTTTGGATGGTCTTCCGATCGGATGGCCATTCAATTGGGTTTACATTCGTTGGTAAGGATGTGTTTGTGTATGATGGCTTTGAAGTTTTCGTTGTAGAATTTTGCAAACAGCGAAGTATCTCTACCCTTCAGGTCGATCGATTGGCAAGACACTTAGTGAGAACAAGTTCATAGCAGGACTGTCACTCGATCGGATGGCAATCCGATCGGTTGATAATCCGTTAGTTACTGATGATCCTTGAAAATTGAAAATGGTTAAGTGTTGAAGTTCCAAAAGTCACATGATCAGATGGTCGTTCGATCGGATGGCTATCCGATCGGACAGTAATCCGTTCGACGTTCAGAACCTTGAAAGTTGAAAATGAAAGTCTAGTGTAGAACCAAGTGCAAGCCGAGCGAATGGCTGTCCGATCGGATGGCAATCCGATCGGATGGCAATCCGATCGGACGGCAATCCGTCCCAACGACCTGATCGTCTTGGCACTTGATTATTTTGAAGGTTTTTGCTGTTTTGATCAAGACGTTATGATAGCGTGCTTAAACAACAGTAACCCCATCTTGATCCAAGTGATCCGATCGAACAGGAATCACCCTAGTACGACCAGTTCACTATTCGAGACTGTTGTTTGAGTTTAACCCGAAATTAGTTGTCTCTTGGATAGAATTCAGATCTTGAACTAACACCTCACTAAGAAAGAGAAGAAGATCAGAACGAGCTCCGATTCTATCGGTTTTGAGTGCATTGAGTGTAAAAGAGTTGAAAGAACGTTGGAAAACCTTCTTTCAATCCATTTAACCATGAATATGTGTAGATCTATGCGAAAACATTGATTATTCATGTGGAAATCCTTCAGATCTAAGTTGTTCTTGGTGGAATGAAGCCAAACCTTGAAGTTCATAAGAACTCCATGGTGACATCACCCTAGAACACCTCAAATCTGGTGATTTCACGGTTAAAAGTTAAGATTCAAAGGTGAAAATGATGAAGAAGTGTGTGTAGATCATAGAAGTATAAGATTTAGGTGGAAAACTTACAAGAATCGCGAGAAATCGAGATAAAAGAGAGCTTGAGTGCGGCTGGTTCGACTGAGGAGCTGTCACATCACAAATGATGTGACAGGAGGGTATTTATAGGGTTTGAACCCTACCAGAGGAACAGATAATGTAAAGCCAAAACCTGTTCACAACAGTGGATTCACAATAAGCAGATGTTTACACTAAGCTCTCCCCTTGACAGTGGTTACCTATCTGCTGATACACTCTAAGTACTGCTCAGAAGAACAACTGATGAAACAACTAAAGACTGCTAAAAGGCAAACACTGAGCTCTATCTACTGCTGTCTCTTAAGTACTGCTGAAGACCCAAGCACTGCTCATTCAAAGACTGATCACCTTTTGAAGAAAGCACTGATGTTCAAGTAATCAGTGCTTAGGCTACAACAGTGGAACGTGAACAGTGTTAGACTTGTTATGTAATTAATTATCAATCAGTTGTTAGACATCAGTAGTTTTGTATAGACCAGTGTTTATAAGTTGTTAGGCTGTTAGATGTCACTATCATGGTGACGTCAGCTGAGGTTCATCAGTGGTTTGGTTTGCCTATAAATATGACAGTACTCTGTACTGTTATACTTGATCGTTTTGAGTGAGTTCTTCTCCTCAATTCAATCCTTTCATCTTGTGCAACCAACCCTGAAGTATCTGGCTGAGGGGGAGCTTAGTATGTAAGCATATCTGTAATCATTTGATTCTTATTGTAAATCTTTTGACAAAATGAATTGCATATGCTTTCTCAAAACTATTTTCTCCTTTGATTGTGTTCACAAAGTTTGTTATTCATTTCCGCTGCACTTAAAATTGCTCATATCTATTTGATTTGTTCAAATCTCACAAACAAGCACAATCATGAGAGCCTCCGATCCTAACAATTGGTATCAGAGCCTGGACAGTCAAATTCGATCTAACAATCAATTTGACATAACAGTTCGGCTCAAAAATTCATTGATACTAAGGTTGGTTGCATTTTGTTGAAAAACAGAGTATCGAGTAAATCATGTTCAAAATGGATATTCAAAAACTCTGTATATCAACAAAGATGTCATATGACACACAAATTTCACACAACGAGTGAATTCATGCACAAGACACTCATGGTTTCTAGATTTGATTAAACTATGAGATTATTTCTTATTTTCTAAATTGATTTCAAATGTTGTTGTGTAATATGTGATGTTTTCATTAAATACTAAAGTACAAATCTCAGATTAACGAAGCCTATGTTCATAAAAACATTGTTGTTTTGTTAACACAAAAAGAGGGAAATTAAAACTTTAGTCATTCAGATCTTATGTGTTGGAAACAGGTTGAGATCCTCAAAAGGAACAAATCAACTTTGTTAATAATACATTAAGAAAATCAGGGGTCAACATAGTCCGTATCATATGTAGTGTGAGATTGGTTGGAAAAGTTGTGCAAACATGACCAAGTCTCTCAAAACATTACTGCAAAATGATTTCGGACTAATATTCACAAAAACTCTGAAGTGTGTTTATCTCAAAACTTTTGAATTCAGAAGAAAAGGGTATAAACTTAAAACACTTAAGAGTCAAAGCTTGGGGTAATAATGGTCATTAAGCAACTGTTTTGTGCTCATTGGTCCAAGAAAGTTCAAGTGACATTAGTGTTTCCAGTGATTGAACTTACAAAAGGACTAGACAAATTTTCAAAATCATCACATAGTAACTAGATCTACAACAGGATCTCCAAAACTCGTGTGTCCATGTGTCCTCATGTTTGCAATCAACTGACAAAGAAAATGGTACCAAACAGTGGTCAAAATGTTTTCAAAATATTCTACCACTGCAGTCAAACCACTGACCATTTTTATAAAACTTGAGAATGATATGATTATGTTTTCTATTGAAAATTGACCAGATCCTTTTTGATGCTGTTCTTAGAAAATCCTTTAAGATTTTTTATAAAGGATTCTCTCGAATAATCAGGATATATTATTCATTTTTTTTAAGTAATATATTTTGAACTTTTGCTTGTTTTTGTTGGCATTAGTTTCTTTTACCTGTCAGGACATAGTACCTTATTTTTGTTGGTATTATTGTCCTCATGAATGGGTCAAAAGGGAATGGTACATGTTCAAGATCATGTCATACTCAGGTTTGCTCCTAATTTTTATTAAAGGTTGATTGCTAACTGTGCTTGAATTACTAGGGTACTCATGTTTTAATTGAATATTAAACGAAAATGAGTTGCCTTAGCAAAAAGTTCTCATCATCTGGGGTACTAAACCACTGTTCTTCAAAATGGACATGTGGCAAAACCTTGAATGAAAATTCTCAAAACTGTTGCTGGAATACTTGTCCTTCAAATCTGTACCATTTACCCTAACCACTGTTTTGTTCCAACGTCTGATCTCTAAATACTGACCACTGCTGAAAGTCAACCACTGACTCTTCATTTTACTTGGCAAGCACTGATGTTCAAAATCAGTGTCTTATCCACTGATATACTATCTACTGATAGTAAAAATCTTTCACTGCCTTCACATTATTACCGTTGTAACCATTGATGCTTGATTCATCAGTGGCTATTAAAACAACTGTTCTTCACCCTTCATCCATTTCATCAGTGTTTGACACGTGGTCAGTTTTTAGCCTTCAGATCATAATAACCGCTGTCACATCAGCAATCATATTTTTTTTCCTAAATAAAACCCTGATCAAAACCCCAAACAGGGTTTCACACTGTCGAATTGAATTCCAAAGTTCTCTTCACAAATCAGTTTCCAACTTTTCTTCCCAAAACACTCTCTGATTCTTCTTCATCAAAATGACGAAGTCAAAATCACAATCAAAATCTAAACCAAAATCACCATCATCTTCAAAAGATGTCGCCCAAACAACCGAAGAAACCATTGAGATTCCATACAAATCACCTCATAACTACGTGTGATTTAGTTTACGAATAATTTTCAATGCCAAGAACCTCGATCAGAGAGTAAAAAAGGCGTAAGGTTCACAATGGTGTAAATCTAAAATGGGATATACCGGGCTAGGATTCGAGTTACAGGAACAAGGGCCAACCCAACCACCCAAGAATGGAATCGTCGAGCGAAAACACTTGACAACCTCCTGGAAGCGGCTTTTCTTGCCACCAGACCTTTCTCCATCAATTAAGAATCTGATGCCGTCACTAAACACATTCCTTGAATTGTAGCCGTTTTTAAGTGTTTATTTTTTGGTGTCTAATCCGCATATATATCACCATTGCTCTTGATTTTCATGACTGTATATCTCTTAAATGTCAACATATACACGTGTGATTTAGTTTATGAAGATTTTTCAATGCCGAGAACCCTGATCAGAGAGTAAAAAAGGCGTAAGGTTCACAATGGTGTAAAACTAAAATGGGATATACCGGGCTAGGATTCGAGTTACAGGAAAAAGGGCCAAACTAACCACCCAAGAATGGAATCGTCGAGCGGAAACACTTGACAACCTCCTGGAAGCAGCTTTTTTGCCACCAGACCTTACTCCATCAATTAGGAATCTAATGCCGTCACTAAACACATTCCTTAAATTGTAGCCATTTTTTGAGTGTTTATTTTTTGGTGTCTAATCCGCATATATATCACCATTGCTCTTGATTTTCTTGACTGTATATCTCTTGAATTTCAATATATACACGTTTTATTTGGTTTACGAAGATTTTTCAATGTCGAGAACCTCGATCAGAGAGTAAAAAAGGCGTAAGTTTCACAATGGTATAAAACTAAAATGGGATATACCAGGATAGGATTCGAGTTACTTGAACAAGGCCAAACCAACCACCAAAGAATGGAATCGTCGAGCGAAAACACTTGACAAACTCCTGGAAGCAGCTTTTCTTGCCACCAGGCCTTCCTCCATGAATTAGGAATCTGATGTCGTCACTAAACACATTCCTTAAATTGTAGCCGTTTTTTAAGTGTTTATTTTTTGGTGTCTAATCCGCATATATATCACCATTGCTCTTGATTTTCATGACTGTATATCTCTTAAATGTCAACATATACACGTGTGATTTAGTTTATGAAGATTTTTCAATGCCGAGAACCTCGATCAGAGAGTAAAAAAGGCGTAAGGTTAACAATGGTGTAAAACTAAAATGTCATATACCGGGCTAGGATTTGAGTTACAGGAAAAAGGGCCAAACTAACCACCCAAGAATGGAATCGTCGAACGAAAACACTTGACAACCTCTTGGAAGCGGCCTTTTTTGCCACCAGACCTTTCTCCATCAATTAGGAATCTAATGCCGTCACTAAACACATTCCTTAAATTGTAGCCATTTTTTGAGTGTTTATTTTTTGGTGTCTAATCCGCATATATATCACCATTGCTCTTGATTTTCTCGACTGTATATCTCTTAAATGTCAACATATACACGTGTGATTTAGTTTACGAAGATTTTTCAATGCCGAGAACCTCGATTAGAGAGTAAAAAAGGCGTAGGGTTTACAATGGTGTAAAACTAAAATGGGATATACCGGGCTAGGATTCGAGTTACAGGAAAAATGGCCAAACTAACCACCCAAGAATGGAATCGTCGAGCGAAAACACTTGACAACCTCCTGGAAGTGGCTTTTCTTGCCACCAGGCCTTTCTCCATCAATTAAGAATCTGATGCCGTCACTAAACACATTACTTAAATTGTAGCCATTTTTTGAGTGTTTATTTTTTGGTGTCTAATCTGCATATATATCACCATTGCTCTTTATTTTCTTGACTGTATATCTCTTAAATGTCAACATATATACATGTGATTTAGTTTACGAAGATTTTTCAATGCTGAGAACCTCGATCAGAGAGTAAAAAAAGGCGTAAGGTTCACAATGGTGTGAAACTAAAATGGGATATACCGGGCTACGATTCGAGTTACAGGAACAAAGGCCAAACCAACCACCCAAGAATGGAATCGTCGAGCGAAAACACTTGACAACCTCCTGGAAGCAGCTTTTCTTGGCACCAGACCTTTCTCCATCAATTAGGAATATGTTGCCGTCACTAAACACATTCCTTAAATTGTAGCCATTTTTTGAGTGTTTATTTTTTGGTGTCTAATCCGCATATATATCACCATTGCTCTTGATTTTCTTGCATGTATATCTCTTAAATGTCAACATATACACGTGTGATTTAGTTTACGATGGTTTTTCAATGCCGAGAACATTGATAAGAAAGTAATAGAGGCGTAAGGTTCACAATTGTGTAAAACTAAAATGGGATATACCGGGCTAGGATTCGAGTTACAGGAACAAGGGCCAAACCAACCACCCAAGAATGGAATTGTCGAGCAAAAACAATTGATAACCTCCATGAAGCAGCTTTTCTTGCCACCAGACCTATCTCCATCAATTAGGAATCTGATGCCGTCACTAAACACATTCCTTAAATTGTAGCCATTTTTTAGTGTTTATTTGTTGGTGTCTAATCCGCATATATACCACCATTGCTCTTGATTTTCTTGACTGTATATCTCTTAAATGTCAACATATACACGTGTGATTTAGTTTAAGAACATTTTTTAATGTCGAGAACCTCGATCAGAGAGTAAAAAAGGCGTAAGGTTCACAACTGTAATCTCTGCTTCAGTGGGAAGTCCCCAGAACCAAGAAAAAGGGGCATCTGTTTCTGATGATATGGAGACTTCTCCTATTATCAAAACAAATACAACCACTACAGGTGGGAATTCAGATGATCCTATTAAAGTAGGTAATGAATTAAGTTATAAGGATTTGACGGTTAGAGTGTCTACCATTGAAACAGATGTTGTTGAAATGAAAGAATAAATTAAGTAGATGATAGAGCTTTTTAAAATTCAAGCTACAACACAGGAAATTGCCAATGAGCTTTGGAATTCAATGCAACCCATCATTCAAGCTCAGAGGAATTTGGTTGAAAGTAACCGCAATTTCAGTTTGGAATTTATCAGAAATTTGGTTGATGCCAGGTATAAAGACACACAAGCAGACATTATGAACATTAAGGAACATCTGTTGAAACCCCTACATCAATCTTTGAGAAAGATGATGATGATGATGATGATGATGATGATGATGATGATGATGATGATGATGATGATGATGATAATGATGCCAAAAAGGGGGAGAAAGATTCACTGAGAAAGTTTCCATCAGATTCAAAAGCTAATCCTACAGAAATTGTATCCCCTACTCAACCTAAATCCAAACCTTCTCCAAAAAACCACCACAAAAGAAGTAGAAAATAGCTTCAACACCATCATCACCCATTCTGTCAATAGATGCTGATATAACAAAAGTATCAGCAGATGTTTACCAAACAGCTGATGAGACACCAGTTGTTTCAGCAGAAGTTTATCAAACATCTGCCATGATCATTTTCACTACACCAACCACAATCCAACCACCTCCAACGTCACAAAGATTTCCCATACATTCATCTTCACTACCAAAACATTCTCCTTCACCAGAAATCAGCTCCACACGTAAGAGAAAAACTCATATTGTCTTAGAAGATGATGAGGATATTAAATCAGCAATCCCTGTATCATCTGACTGCATTCAAAACAATCCATGCTCGTCATTTCCACCCAGAGAACCTACTCCATCTCTTCCAATTGCTGCACTACCATCAGTCATTCCTCTGGAAGCTCAATATCCGTTGGAGTTAGTCATTGTTAAAGGTGAAATTGAATCATTCTTTACAATAGAGGATCCATCTAAAAGATCCTTCCCATCTCTTTATAGCTATAAGAAGCCTCAAAAGTTAGATGGGTATCTGAAATTAAAAGTATCACAGGCTGAGGTTATAGCAAGAGAGAAAAACATAGGGATGGATGACAGGGAGTAGCATAGGTTTTTATCATTTCAGCTTAGCAAAGTCGTAAAACTTGAAGACTATGCTAGGGATGTGAGTAAATCCATGTCTGAGAGGCCAGTAATTCCTGAACTTCAGATGAAACTGGGGGATGCTTATGTTGCACACATTATGAAGTACAAACCATATAAGGCAACTGAAGATCAATTCAAAAACTGGTCAGCAGATGCTCTTAGAGAAGAGATCGATAGAATCACAAAATGCACAATGATCCTCTGGTAAAGCCAACTCCACCTAATTGGAAGAAAGTCAAAACAGTGGATTTAGATGAGGCATTGAAGTTTAAAGGAATGAGAGCAGAGCTTGTGGCTGCTGGTTATGGTCCAGCTAGATCCATTGCCAGATGGTCTAAACTGAATATAGTTGAGACCTACAAAAAGCTGGAAGAACTTAGAGCTGAAGATTCAAATGTTCTTCAAAACCCAGTCTATCCTACAACTACTGCTCTGTCTCTAAAAATCGATACTTCGAAAAACCTTCTTTCATCATCTGATTTGTCTGAACCAATTACAAATTTAGTTAGCAGACCACAATCACCAAACTCATCTTCAATAATTCTTTTCCCAAGAAAACCAACTGATCCAAAAAATAGTAAAGTGGAAGTCATGCTCGAAAACCCAAGTATTGACTTTAATCAGATCAGATGGTAGTGTTGAAGTGATTAAAATGAATAGTGCATATAATCTGAATGCATACGATCTCCAAGATTTGTTGGACCTTCAACTTGAAAGGGATGATGAAGAAGACATGTTCTCCTTGGACTTTGAACTACAATTCAAAGGAGAAATCAGGGAGATGTTGATGAGAAATAAAAATCAGTAATAAAGAAGGGTTTTCGTATCATCTGTTGTATAGGGATATTGATGGATCAACAGCTGTTACATTGTCTCCAGTAGCATATTTAACCAGATCACAACATGTAGCAAATGATATGTTGCTATGTAACAAATTCTTGATTGAGGTTTGATGTGTGTTGTTTAGGCAGGTAATCGTATGTTCTTAGTTAATGTTTGTTAAAACTTAAGTTGTATTCGAATTTTATTAAGTTTGTTTGACATCTTTTATATGTACTTATGTTTATAACAGTTTACATTGTCAATGGGTGGATACTCTCTTTATTGAATAAGAGAATGTAAATAATCATATGTAACTGATATATTAACCGATGATCTATGTTTATAGTTGTCTTTTAGCTATAATAGATAACACGTTTTGGTACAATATCTATACATGTATCTATATGTTCTATCAATATGTGTTATGCATGGTTTTCTAAGAAACCACCTATGTTTGCACACGGGTATTACCGCTAGTACTAATAAAAGAGTAACTTTAATGCCACATGGCATTTTCTTATAACAAATGATTTCATCAAAATGACATGTGTCAATTTATAATATGCTACCTCAACCATATAATAAATAATAAGTAAATTAATATAAAGATTATTAAATGATTGAGTTTAATATATATTAGAAATAATCTTATATTCATGATTATATCTCTTCAATATTCTTATTTCTTATAAGTTATAACTAATATTAGTTATCTACTTACCTATACTTTAGTATAATATCTCTACTTTAGTAAATAAAAACATACTTATCAAAAGAAGATGGAATAACCAAAAATTTATATACCTATCACTATTTGACGTAACCAAAAATTTAAAACCTCATCATGTTTATAATTTGTTATTATCGTTTTCACAAATGTTAAGTATTTTGTATTCTAAAACAAAATTCTTACTTCGTAAGAGCATCATTTAAAATGAGTAGTGTTATATTTTATATAATTTTGTATTTATAATTCATATTAGGGTTATATGTATTCATATCAAAATTTATATTTATTATGTGTGATGCAAGAAATATTATGAAACATAAAAAATAATTTAAAACTTATAATCGTTACGTCCTTCAAACGCAGCCAACCTCAACAATAATATATATTTTAAAAAACTCATTTAAGTTTATATAAATAGAAAACACATTTATTTTCCCAAATAACTCGATCAACTCTATGATTATCTTAAAGACTTTCATTTTCTATACTGAAACCCATGTAATACATGGGTCTATAAACTAGTATAATAACATAGAAAAATAGATTAATACATTTATTAATGAATACTTAGATAAGCAAAACAAGATATAAAAAAGAAAAACGACATAAATATACGTTTACAAATATATAAAAAACAACGTTTTTTTGTCATATTTTTTTATTATTTGGTATATAAAATTAAATTTATTCAACCCGAGTAATACACGAAATTTTAAAAGATATAACTTTTTTTATTATTTAGAGTAAATTGCCAAAATCATCCCTGAGATTTGGGTATATTTACTAGTTTCATCCAAAACAAATTTTTTTTGTACCATATTGCCCTCCGCTTTTAGGAATTTTTTTGTCATTTTCATCCAAACGCCTAATCTTTTTGCCAAAATCATCCCTGAGATTAGGGATTTTAGATTTGTTGTCATTTTCAACTAAATGTTTGGCAAAAATAAAACAAATTAGACATTTGGATAAAAATGTCAAAAAAAAACCTAAAAGTGAAGGTCAATATGGTACAAAAAAGTTGTTTTGGATGAAACTGACAAAAATGTCCAAACCTCAGGGTTGATTTTGGCAATTTACTCCGTTATTTACTATATAAAATTACATTTATTCAACCCGTGTAATACACGTGGTTTTTTAAAATACAAATTTTTTTTATTATTTTTGTCGTAACTTTTTTTTATTTGGTATACGAAATTAGATTTATTCAATCCGAGTAATAGACAAAGTTTTTAAACATATAACTTTTTATTATTATTTACTATATAAAATTATATTCATTCAACCCGTGTAATATATGTGGTTTTTAACGATACAACTTTTTTATTATTTGTTATATAAAATTAGATTTTTTCAACCGGTGCAATACACGGAGTTTTTTAAAAGATATAAGTTTTTTATTATTTGGTATATTAAGTTACATTTATTCAACTCGTGTAATACGGTTTTTAAAAATATAACTTTTTTTTATTATTTGGTATATAAAATTATTCTACCGTACAATACACTTTTTTATTATTTAATATATAAAATCATTTATTCAACCCGTGCAATAGACAAAATTTTAAAGATAACTTGTTTTATTATTTATTATATAAAGTTATATTATTCAACTCGTGTAATACACAGGATTCTAACCTATTTATCATACTATATAAATCTTCCATTTAGAACTCATTCTTCGTAAAAATCTTAAAGTTAAAGACTAATCTATAAGGTAGTGTTTGGTATGAAGAAATAGAAGGTGGAATGGAATGGATCATTCTGATAGAATGAAAAGAAACATTTTTGGTTATCATGTAGTAATGGAATAGAGCATTGCAATGGAATGTAACCCCTTCTAAATATAACAATTTTCATTCTTTGGTAAGGGGTGTTTTTTTTTTCATTCCTTCAAGGAATGGAAAGAAAGATATTATTATTATATTTATATATTATTATTTGAGGCAATTTTTTGTTTCGTTGTTAATACAATTTTGTTTCGTTACTTTGTCTTTTTTTTTTTTGTATACTAAATTGTATAAATTAGTGATTCATTTTATTCACATATGAGTAACTAAACATTACAATTGAATGGAATGATCCATTTCATTCTGTTTTCCATTCCATTACCTCGTTCATTTCATTTTCTCACTCATTCCATTACCCTATACCAAACATATCCTATACTAATCTATAACTTTGTATACAAACAATATCTGGATACCCAAAAAACTTAACAATACCAAACATAAAGTTCCGTTAATTACATTAAAATCTTGATAACTAATTCATCCGTAATTATTTGCTTTTATTTTAATACTAATTGAAAAAAAACTAAATAAAATTAAGGGGGTGTTTGCCTTGGCTTTTTTAAACTCCGTATAACTTTTTAAAAAAGTTAATAAGTCACAATAGAATGACTTATTGACTTTTCCCCTCATATACACTCTCAATTCCAAACACCATTTAACTTTTTAAAAAGTCAATAAGTTATAAGTTGGCTAAAATAAGCAATCCCAAACACCCCTAAGACCAACCACAACGGTAGGTCTGGTCCTTCGTTCGGATCTAGGTGGAAAGTAGGGATGAGCACGGTATCCATTCGGTACCGAACCGGTACTGGTAACAGGAAAAAGTGGTATCGGTACCGGTACTTACCGGTGTTTTACCCGTAAATACCGGTATCGGTACCGAAAAATGGGAGAAATGGGAACCAATACCGGTACCAAATATACCCGGTATGGTTCGGTACTGGTACCCGATACCAAATGCATGACTTGGTTCCTAGTGGAAAGGAGGCAGGCTTGGTTCCCGTCCAGATTTTCATGTGGTGGTGGTTCATAGTTGTCGCCTGGATAGAAATTGTAGTTGTGGACGGGGCCATGAGGGTGTGCCCTCCTCTCTCTCAAACATATGGTTCCTAAAACTTACTAGGGTGTTTGTAAATGTTTGTTGATGTAAAACTAGTGTTCGTTTCATGGATTCTAATGGAATTGGAATGAGAATTCGCGCAGAAATTGAAATTTGATTTGTAATTTAGGTATGTTTGTTTTGCAAAATGGTATGAAATTTGGGTGGAATTAGAATGTAGATTCGTTTTCTTATGTTGTTCAATTCCAATTCATATTCTTGTTGAAACCAACAAAATAAGGAGTGAAATCAACATTCCAATTCTCTCAAAATTCCATTCCATTATGTGAAACGAACACAACCAATTAAAGTAAGTTTATGAAAGTAAGTTTGAATTCAGTTTGTAATTCAATGTGACGTTGAGATGGTGGTTTATAAAAGTCTATTGTTGTGAATGCTCTAATACTTACTATTTATCTATTAAAACTGAAATAATTATACTAAAAGACAGCAACGTTTAATGGTTTTTTTCCCAATATTGTATATATAACAAATGCAAGCATTAGTTTGTAATTGTTCTTTGAACAGTAATTTAGTTTTTAGCATTGTTTTTTATTATAATCTTTTAAGAAATTTTATAAAATTTCGAGTATGTCATTGTGATGTGTTTATTTTTATTTGCATATCAATATAAATTTTGTTCAAAACCGATTTATAAATAGCATTGTACAAGTGATTGAAGCATAACGTACATGTTAATAAAGCTGCCTCATGGTTTAGCTTTTTTATTTTATAAAGTGACGACATTAACTCTTTTCCCTATTATAATAATATATTAAAACGCATCATAAAATTTTGAATATACTGTTATAACGTATTTATTTTTATCTATGTTTTGATCAAGATTTTGTTTAAAATTCAATGGGTCAAATATAGCTGATTTTTTTCTTTAACATCAATAATCGAATCGAATTAACCGAACCATAACCGAATTAACCGACAAAACCGAACAAAAAAAACCGAACCAAATAAAAAACCGGTGGGTCGGTTAAAGGTTTTTTTGAAAGCCGAAAGTAGCAGGTCGGTTATGGTTATCATTTTTCCATACCCACTATAACCGAACCGAACCGACATGTAATAAATCTTTGTAGAATTTAGGACTTTTCGCCATATTTTTAATATTTGATGTTTTTGACTAAAGATTTTTAGTACTTATAGGTTTTTCATATCATTTTGCGGTTTTGGTTGAATGTTTATTTGAATTTATGGAATGTATCATATCACTTTATTTGAATATTCGATAACAATAATTGGTATTAATACTATAGACTATATATTTTT
The DNA here is from genome assembly GCA_030545235.1 of Helianthus tuberosus. Classification (NCBI taxonomy): domain Eukaryota; kingdom Viridiplantae; phylum Streptophyta; class Magnoliopsida; order Asterales; family Asteraceae; genus Helianthus; species Helianthus tuberosus. The sequence goes on from JARYGA010036149.1 coordinate 36,555, forward strand.
TAATACTATGTAATATACTAATATATACAAATATGCAATAACAATTTATTCCATGTTATAAAGATTAAGCTATTTTTAGCTAAGCTAAATACACGGTTAACCACTCATAACCGACCCGCTATAACTATCAAAACCGAATAACCATAACTGATTGGTTATGGTTATCCAATAACCGACTTCGCGGTTATGGTTATGGTTTTTGGTCATAACCGACCCAAACCGACCCATGCACACCCCTAGTTACAAACAAACGTCCACTTAGGAATAGCTTAGTAGTGTTGGTGAATTAGATAAAGTTTAGAGTAGTAGGAGGTTGAGTTCAATCCCCATTATATGCAAATTTAGCCCTTAAAAAAAAGTTACAAACAAATTAAACGTTTGCCGAAGAAAACCATATTGGTCACATTTATATGGAGGTTTTTGACTTACTACGCTTCCCACTATGGGGCCTAATTGGCTAATTGTGCACCACTTGTGACCTTCATCATAAACCCAACCCAAACAATTTAAAATTCTAAGAGTTGATAACGACGGAGTTAATTAATTCGTTTTTCTTGTTTCAATTTTAATACCATCACGAAATTAGCAATTAGTTTATTTTATGTTTTTCTTTAAATTTGATTCTAAGACGAATTAACTAGGGGCATTCATCGAATCAATATCGAATTTTCGAATTATTCGAACAATTTTTATTTTTCCTTGAACTCGAAGTCGATTCGAATCCAATTAAGACCTACCCAATTCGATTATTTGGATAAGAAACCCAATTCGTATTCGATTAAAAGTTCGGATTCAAATAAGTTTGATTTGAATCATATTCTTTTAAAACATGTAAAAAACTATCAAAATAAAACACAAATTTTAAAGCAACCATAAATTTGATTTGATTTAGGTTTTAGTTATAGGTCATGTAGTGGGTTTGGTAATGGGTAATTTCAATATATGGAATAAATTTTGAAAATAATTTATAGTATAGCACAATAAAAGTTTTTTATGTATCATATAAAAATAATAAATAAAAATGTCTAATTTTTATTCGAATTTCGAATCGAATTTGAAATTATAAATTCGTATTCGATTTACTTGACTCGAATTGAATCGAATTCGAATTCTTATAATCGAAACGAATTCTTAATAATCGAATTGAGTTTAATCGAATTTCGAATTCGAAACGAATTCTGAACACCCTAGAATATCTTTTTCTTTGGTTGTTTTTTAATTTAGCAACAGTTTTTATTTATTTTATTTTTTTTAGCTTTCTACTTTTAAAATTTAAGGGAGGAATAAATTTTGTTAACCTTTTAAATTTTAAGCTAGTTCTTAATAAGGTATATTAGGTATGTAATAAGACATTATGTTTTAAAGAGGTATATTAGTTTTTAAAGACTCATATTTTGAGTCATATTAGTTTGTGATAACTCATATTACACCTTAATGAGTCATATTGATATGTTATAAGTCATACTAGGTCATAATGTTGGCATCTAATAAGTCATATTATGCTTTAGTGAGTTATACTAGTTTGTAATACGTCATTTTCTACTTCTTTTAGTTTTATTGGTTAGTAATAAGTGAATTTATTGGTTACACCTTAATTATGTTACAGATCAAGGAATTTATTGGTTTACAATAAGTCATATTAGAAATTAATACTTATATTAGTTTTATGCCTTAGTAAGTTGTATTTGTTTGTAATTAGTTATAGGATTAAGATCACTACAGAATACTAATTATTACAAGAACAACATGAACAATTCTAAATCACTACATTTTGGGATTTAAGGTTCATATTTTTTTTAAGAGTGAATTTTAAGGATTGTCCTTTATCTTTATACCCATTTTCAGGTGTTGTCCTTTATGTTCAAAATTGACGAGTTTTGTCCTTTATGTTTTCATATCATACATGTTTTGTCCTTTAGGTCTAACTCAGTTCGTTTTTTTCAGTTAAATTTGGTCATGTGCTTTGCACATGAGGGCATTTTTGTCAATTCAAAGATTGCAGAAGCTTTGAGCTGTAAATCTGCCGTTGAACTTACCTTTGAATTGACAAAAATGCTCTCATGTGCAAAGCACATGACCAAATTTAACTGAAAAAACTAACTGGGTTAGGCCTAAAGGACAAAACGTGTATGATATTAAAACATAAAGGACAAAACTCGTCAATTTCGAACATAAAGGACAGCGCCTGAAAATGTGCATAAAGATAAAGGACAATCCTTGAAATTCACTCTTTTTTTAATTTTATTTTTTTTACATTCATATTTGTATTATATATACGTAAAAAACCATATATTTTTTGTTAGTGCATTTATGTCTATCGCATTCGTCAATCCGAGCCATAGCGAGAAACTGAAGATAACAAGTTTATAGTGTTATAACTAGTCAAAAGGCAAGTTGGCAATCTTGTAATTAAAGAGAAGTTTCATTAAAAGCCTTGGCCTATAAATAGGGATGTTATGTCATAGTTTAGGGACTTAATGTTTATTTTGACATTTAGAAAGCTCTAGATCTAGAGAGAGATTCTAGAGAGAGAAAGTGATTCAAGGTGCTTGTACTTGTCAGATTTCCAATAGAGTTACGTTTATTTTACGTCTTGTGTGTTAGGTCACGTTCGTGTACGGATTCCGCACGTCACACGTTCGTTTCGCAATCGTTTCGGAGTCAAAACTGGTCCTACATTTTTACCTATACATAGCCTACAAACATGTACTTGTTTAACCTACGCATAACCTACATATGTGTAGGTGATATAAAAACTGAAAATTTTTTATATTTTGTTTTGAATTCTAGTGTGAGAAACAATAAATCTTACATTTGTGACATTTTTTAGGTTTTAGGATTAAAAAATGGATGATTCATTTTCGTTTAACGTGTTATCGTAATATTTAGTGTTCTACATAAAAACTTCTCCATTAGGGTGATCGGGGCACTCGCGGGGAGGGTGTTCGGTGACCCCATTCCCCGATCGGGAACACCCCCGCCGTCACCGCGGGGACCAAAATCGGGAAGGGGAATCGGGGAGGAGACACCGCTTGAAGGAGGGAGAGAGATGGTGGGCCACCCTTTTTTCAACCAATCAAAACATTTCTTTTTTTTTTCTTTTTGATTAAAAAAAACAAGTCCCTAAGAGGGGAGTGCCGCCATCAAATTAGGGTGTGAGGGGAGTTTAAGAGGGGAGTTGACGTGGCATAACGTAATTGGGTGTGCGTAAGAGAGGGGACTCCCCTAAGAGGGGAGTGCCCCTCTCACCCTTAGTTATATTTGCTAACACATTAGTGAGTTCATGCTGACACGCTTTAATGAGTTGATTGATGGGCCCTTAGGCTATGGGGTGTGGATGGGGCTCTATGGGGCTTTATAGGTGCCACATAGGATCCACGTGTACCATGGAGCCCCCCCTTAATTTGGAGGGTGTGGATGGAGCCCATATTAAACAAAATTTAAAAAAAAAAATTTTGATTGGTTTAAAACTAATGGGTCCCACCTGAATTCGCGTTAAAGCTCGTTACCACGATGGCGGGGCATCAATGGCGCCCCGGCTATGGCGCCGGCGGTGTGGTCGAAATAGGAGGGGGGCGCTATGGTTGTCGATGTGGCGGAGGGGTGGCGCCTCACACCCTCCAGCCTTATAATTATTAATAAGTTTAATAAGTTATGTTGCTTTGTAAGAAAACATGATATCTCTAAATAAGTTATATCTATTTGTAACAAGCCACATTATGCTTTAATGAGTTACATTGGTTTGTGACATGTCATGTTATGCCTGATTTTAATCTGACATATTGGTTTGTAATAACTAATAAGTCATGTTATGGCAAAATGAGCTGTATTGATTTAACAAGATGAATATGAATAGAATCAGCTATGTTTCTATTGATTTTTGAATCATCACAAATATGAATTTGATATAGATAACAGTACAGAAGGGGATGGGAAGATCGGAGCATACAGTGGACCTGCTTTCTTGTTGGGGTTCTTGAATGAGTTGTTAGGTTGAGCCATGGTGGGCTAGGGTTATCTTGAGAAACACTAAATGTTCCGAGAACCATAAGAACGAATGAAAAAAAATCAATAAAAACAATTTTTTAACAACTCTCATTGTAATTAAAATACAACATGAAAAAGGTAATTTACAACATCAAATATTGATTTTCCCTCTCAAAATAACTCTTATTAGTTTTTTTACATATGTGTAAATAGTTAAATGCTTGGTTGGTCCCTGTGGTTTTTAAAAATTGCAGACTTGGTCTCAGTGGTTTACTAATTACACGCGTGGTCCCAAAACTTGTCAAAAATGCACTCGGTTGGTCCCCAGCCCTAACATCAGTTAAATTTCACAGTTAAGTCCATGTTAAATGACCAAAATACCCTTTCTTATTAACTCTCTTTATAATTTTTGTTTAGTTTTACTTCCATCATCATCTTCATCAGTAGGACCAAGTCATCTTCATCACCATCATCTTCATCACCATTATCATCTTCATCACAAACCCACACCCCCGTTCTTTTCCGGCGACGGAGATTGATGTGTGTAAAATGCAACATATAAATTACATCAAATGAGGCATAAAACTAACCCTTTTTTAGTACTAATATTGGAAAAAGAGTGTTTTTGTCTTCCTTTTGTATTTTCAGGATTAAATGAGCTCAAAAACGCAAAAGAAGCAAAAAGACAGCTAAATCCAACATAAATACAAGAAAAGGAACATTAGTGGATTGCCCGAACCCTCAACGGCACCTTCCAAAGCAAAATAGAGAAAACAGAAGGCTGAACACGCCCCGTGCTCAGCCAGCACGGGGCCGTGCCCAAGAAGCAGCAGAAAAGACAAACCTATAGAAGCTTCTATTGCCCACCACGGGCCGTGCTCAGCGGACACGGGGGCGTGTCGAAAGTACAGCAGGCGCATTTATTGTAATTGCGAATTACAATTAATGAGGAGAGAGAGTGTCAGACGGGCACGGGGCCGTGTCCAGCGGACACGGGGCCGTGTCCAGCTCTCTGTTCAGCCTATAAATAGGAGTGCTTGGATTCATTTCATCTCATCCCTTGGCACACCACCTCTCTCACACTTCATCCACCACCCACCACCATCACAACACCATCATCCACCACCATCATCCATTGTCCATCATAGAGTGTGTGAGTCGTCTCGGGATCCAAGATTGATCGTAAGAGTTCTTGACAATCAAGGCCATGTTTGCCTAAGTCTCTTACATCACTTGGTGAAGACAAAGTGTCTAGTATAATACTTTTTATTTCTAATCTTTTGCACTTTTTATTTGGTTTTGTATTAATGACTTTAATAACTAGTTACTTATGTTGAAGGTGATCTTTCCTTATCGTTTGTCCGTGGTGTCTTGGCATTATTTTACTGTCTATATAAAATAAAGGATTTTCACCATTCATATCTCCACGGTCTATATGGAGGTATGTTGGCTACCTGGTAGGGGGTTAAGGGAACGGTTTGGTAAAGGTCTTGCCATTGTTCAGCGTTTAGAGGTCCTGCAATGGACCTGGGTCAAATTTAGTAGGACCTCCTTCAATACTTCACGGTATTGGATGGCGGGGGTCCAAACTCTTTGATCCCCTCATAAGTTAACTACTATTAATACTATAACCCGGCTATTTAGGACTGTATCCCTGCTGACTCAGACTACTTAGTCGAGGGTAACGTCACCGCCAAAAGCGGGGCCTACCACAATACTGCATTAATAACTTAATTCATTATCTTCCAATAATCCACCCCTTTAGGATTGTATCCCTGCTGACTCAAACTACTGGGGTGAGGGTAACGTCACCTTCAAAAGAGGGGCCTACTACAATAACTAAGATAATCTCTTAATTATGTGCAAAAGTGCGGAAATAATCAAAGGTTATACTAGATACGAGTCGGAACCAAGTGATTCATCTTGTCTATCTTTTTTTTTTATTTTTATTTTCAGCATTTTAGTTAGTTTTTATTTTTCTTAGTTTAAAACATTTTTCTAAACTTTTATTTTGGTTAGACGTTGAGGATAAACCGGTATTAAAAGCTCTTGTGTCCTTGGACGACCTCGGTATCTTACCAACGCTATACTACACTCAACGATGGGTGCACTTGCCCATATGTGTGTTTAGTGTTAGTGAAATATCGTGTTTTATAAATTTAAAACTTGGCTAAAATAAGTGTTAAAAAGGGCTTAAAATATACACCTAAAATATACGACACTTCGCACGCATCAAGTTTTTGGCGCCGTTGCCGGGGACACAAGGATTTTAAGAAAGCTTAAAATCGACGGCCTAATCAGTTTTTTTTCAAAACCTTTTTAAACGCGCGCACATTTTTCTGCATTTAGTTTAGTTTTGCATTTACAGTATCCTGTACACGGGGCCGTGTTCACTGAACACGGGGCCGTGCTGCAGATTTTTCATAAACGCCCAGTAACAGTAGCTTGAACACGGGCCGTGCTCACTGAACACGCCCCGTGCTCAACTAGATCAGTCAATTTAATTAAAACGCCCAGATACAGATTCTGAACACGGGGCCGTGTCCACTCAACACGGGGCCGTGTCCAGCCTCTGTTTCCGTTTTTATTTTTGTTTTCTGATCTCGAGACTCGGTTGTGGTCTGCTGAGTGATTCTTATGGATCAATACTCAGGAGGTTACAACTACACCTATGATGAGGATGATTATAGGGGTAATTATTGCACAAATTGTCGTAATACACGTTCAATTCAAGATAATCACTCGTACCAACCATCCAATTCATACACTTACTATGAGGGGCCCAGGTACGAACCATCAACTTCATACACATCCTATGAAGACCAAAGGTATGAACCTCCTCCCTCATACTCATATTTTGATGAACCAAGGTATGAGCCTTCTTACTCATACTTTGAGGAACCAAGGTATGAGCCACCACCTTCATATGCTTATTATGAGGAACCTTGGCGTGAACAACCCACCTCATATGAGTATTATGAAGAACAAAATTACGAACCTTATCCATCATATGCTTACAATGAAGGGCAATGGTGTGAACCATCAACTTCATATGGGTATTATGAGGAACAAAGGGTCGAACAACCGGATTCAAGCTTAGAAAATAATGATTCTTTTTCTATAACCGAAGTGACCGATAGGATATTAGAACACATTAGAGTTATCGATCGGTGTATAAAAGAAGCTCGCGCAAGGGAAGAGGAGTCCCGCGCAAGAGAAGAATTAAAAAAGGAAGAGATAACTAAAAATGAAAAAATGGAAGAACAAATAAGTGAAAAACCGACACATGAGTTAAACAACGAAAAAGGTGAGTCCGACAACGTTAAAATCCAAGAAGAGTCTAATTTTGAAGAAATTCATCTCTTATCACCTTCTTTCGAAAATCATTGTTTAGTACCCACTCATGCTAAGTTTCTAAAAGAGTTAAACACTAACACTAAAATTGACGAAACGGTAAGTGTTAAGTTAACTAATGATCAAACTTCACTAATAAAAGAAGACCCATTTGAAATTAACATCACACCGGTTCCATGTTTCTTTCAAAATTCGTTTATTAGTAATGTCACAATCGATAAAGATCTTTGTGTTAACATAATGCCTAACTACCTTTTCGAAAAATTAAGTATTAGTGATTTTTCTCCACTTCAAATACCCATTTTTCTATCCAATCGGAAAGTAATAAAATCAATCGGTATAGTTGAAGATGTCTTGGTTCAAACAAATCAAATGGTAATTCCAACCGACTTTGTCATCCTCGATGACGCTTCTCTAGTGTTGGGACGACCATTTGTAAAAACTTACGAAGCTTTGAAAAACCGGAAGTTCAATAATCTACCTCTTCAATTAAGGGCATTTAAAAGAAGTGTCGATCTCGAACGATCAATGAAATATCCATTCGGCAATAATGACCCCCTAATTGAAGATGAAGATGAGCCACCCGATACAAGTGAAGAGACTGACCACTTTGTTGAAGAAGAGGTCGCCATAGAACAAACTTTTAAAGTTCTTGATTTAAACGAGCAACCAAATAAGGAGTCTCCTAAAGACCCACCAATTGAGCTCAAAGAACTTCCAAAAGGTTTGGAATATGCTTTTCTAGACAAAGATGGTAAATTACCTGTAATTATTTCGTCTAAATTAGATAACCTAGAAAAAGAAAAACTAGTTAGTCTTTTGAAAAAACACAAAAATGCAATAGCTTGGAAACTTGTTGACATAAAAGGAATTAGTCCTTCTATGTGCACACACAAAATTTTGATGAATGATGACTACAAATCTGTCATACAACCACAACGTCGAGTAAATCCAAATGTTCAAGAAGTGGTTAAAAATGAAGTCATCAAATTACTTGACGCAGGACTTATCTATCCTATTTCCGATAGTCCTTGGGTAAGTCCCGTCCAAGTAGTTCCAAAGAAAGGAGGTATGACGGTAATTACTAACGAAAAAAATGAATTAATACCAACAAGAACCGTCACAGGATGGAGAGTATGTATAGATTATAGACGATTAAATGAAGCAACAAGAAAGGATCATTTTCCTTTACCCTTCATTGATCAGATGTTAGAAAGATTATCCGGTCATAAATTTTACTGTTTCTTGGATGGTTTTTCAGGTTACTTTCAAATCCCGATAGCACCCGAAGACCAAGAAAAGACAACGTTCACATGTCCCTATGGAACTTTTGCTTATCGACGCATGCCGTTTGGTCTATGTAATGCCCCCGCAACATTCCAACGTTGCATGGTAGCCATTTTCCATGACATGATAGAAAAGACAATGGAAGTCTTCATGGACGATTTTTCTATCTTTGGGGATTCATACGACCAATGCCTCGATAACCTTGAACGAATGCTATCCCGATGTGAGGAAACTAACCTCGCCCTTAATTGGGAAAAATGCCATTTCATGGTAACGGAGGGAATAGTACTCGGTCACAAGATCTCAAGCGAAGGAATGGAGGTGGATCGAGCCAAAATAGATACCATTTCTAGGTTACCTCCTCCATCCTCCGTAAGAGCTATTAGAAGTTTCCTAGGGCATGCCGGATTTTATAGGAGGTTTATCAAAGACTTTTCAAAAATCTCAAGACCTCTAACAAAGTTACTTGAAAAAGATGCTCCTTTCATCTTTGACAAGGATTGCAATCAAGCATTTCTAACCCTAAAGGAAATGTTAGTCAATGCACCTATCATGATAGCACCTGATTGGAAATTTCCTTTCGAAATCATGTGCGATGCTAGTGACTTTGCAGTTGGAGCTGTCTTGGGACAGAGAAAAGAAAAGCATTTCCACCCAATATATTATGCTAGTAAAACACTTAACGATGCACAAGAAAATTACACAACAACTGAAAAAGAGTTACTAGCTGTGGTATTTGCTTTTGATAAATTTCGCTCTTATCTTGTTCTTTCTAAAACTATAGTCTACACAGACCATGCAGCCATTCGATATCTCTTTAAGAAGCAAGATGCAAAACCACGTTTGATTAGGTGGATTCTACTCCTCCAAGAATTCGACATTGAAATCAAAGACAAAAGAGGAGAAGAAAATACCGCAACAGATCATCTTTCGCGCTTAGAAGACCCAGCTTTGGAGGCAACCAGGGGCGAGCAAATCAACGAAAAATTCCCAACTGAATCCCTGGAAATGGTGGAATTTAAGGAAGAACCATGGTACGCCGACTTTGCCAACTACTTAGCTAGTGGAATAGTCGCAAAAGGTGTAACACCCTAAATTATACCCTTGATTTATATAATAGTTTATATAAATTATAAGAAAAGATAATTACAAAACCTGACTTTCATTATCAAGGTTATAACTTAATTCAAAATAAGTCAAGTATTAACTAAGTTGAAACATTTTAAAAGATGTTCAAAACATGTTTACATCCATACACAAACGTTTTAACTATTCAAACATAGCGGAAGCTTAGATATGTAGTGTTCGGTTCTTCAATTGTCACTTGATCGCCATCCGTAAGATTTGTCAATTTACCTAAAATTTAAAACCATTAGAAACATTAGTTTTAATGATTTCTAATAATTAAATAACGAGTTCGAACATCACATTTCAATTAATAAAAACAAAACAATTATTCTGACTCCACCGTAAATTACGGTATCACCGTAATTTACGGTGAATCCTGAATATTTCTGGTCACCGTAAATCAGTAGACCTACACCGTAACATGTTTGCTCCTTACCGTAAATTACGGTATTATCGTAATTTACGGTGAGACCTGGAAATTTTAAGTCTTGTTTATTTAGTTCACCTCATACGAACCAAATCTTATAATTCACCTTAAATCAACATATTCATCAATTCTAATATTCTAATGATGTGATAATTATTAATCAACTATCATAGCACAATCCAAAATATTCCGGAGTGTAAATTATGTTTTACTCGATTATTTGACCCGTTTAGATACCAAGAGTCAATTATCAATAAGGTAATACATACGTCAAATTTTCTAACAATTGTCTTGACCCATCTCGCTTGACTAAGACGAAGGTCACTTCCGTGATATATTGAACTATATTGTTTACCATGTTTTCGAGACTACAACATAATACTATTAATTAATTCATAATGTAACGAAATGGTAAATTCGTACCTTTAGAGCACGCCTTTCCCCCGTGAATTCCCTTCGGCTTGTCCGCTTGATGATCCGGACTCTTTGCCTAGAAAATTCAGTTTTACAACTTGTTTAGAACTCTTTCCATGACCATATTCATATCATTTTGAAACATGATCAAATCTGCGTTCTCATCAAATTTAACATCAAAATCCTCACTTAGGCATTTCTACAAACACCTAACGGGTCAGATTTTCCTACCATCATCTCCAAGTTCATGACTTGCAAATTAAACCCCAAATTTCACTTTAATTAGTATACCTTGCACACAATTTAGCATCAATATCACAGGAATTACCTCCTATAATGAAATTTATACTAGAATTATCATTCAAATCCTAGTGTTCATCATCATTTTATAAAACCCATAACCTAGCTTCCATGGATTCATAGAATTCCCTGAATTTGGGCATGATTTCTCAAATAGTTAGTTAGGTTTTACTTCTAAACACCTATCCAACTTCAATCTAACAAAATAACACACATGCAAGCATATAATTTCAGAATTTCAAAATCATGGGAATTTCAATTTGATAGATTTCATCAAATTTCACATACCTTAGAATCCTCTTGCAATGAGGATTACGATTCTAGGCTCAATTCTCGATTTCTACTTGGATTAACCCTTCAATTTGCAAGATTTTGTGATTTTAGGGTTTTGGAGAAGTGGGTGTCGCCCACCCTGATGTTCTGGTCGACCAGGAGTATCAAATGGGGGTTAAAATTGTGTTTTGTTTGTTTATTAGAATTAACTTTTCAATTTTAACAACTTAACCCCCTACACTTTGATAATTATAGATTTTAGTGAACTTTAACTCTACTTTATGGTTATTTCTAGATTATTAACTAATTAGGTTAAATTTCCTAGTTAGTAAATTCTTGTTTATTTAAACCTTATTAATTCCAGTTTAAGGTTTTACATTTTTCGGGGTGTTACAAGTCCACCCCCCTTAAAAAGGGTTTCGTCCTCGAAACCGCAATACGTACCAAATAAAGTAGGGTGAAGACGTCGCATCTCCTCTTCGGACTCCCATGTAGTGTCCGAACCCTTCCTATGCTCCCATTTGACTTTGACTTGTTCGATTTGTTTATTTCGTAAACGTTTGACCTTTCTGTCTAAAATTTCAACCGGTCTCACCACATAATTTAGACTATTATCCACTTCGATATCATCGTAATGGATATAGGTCGTTTCGTCAGCTAGACACTTTCTTAATTGAGATACGTGAAACGTGCCATGAATCCCACTTAGCTCCTCTGGTAGTTCAAGACGGCAAGCTACCTTGCCAACTCTCCCGATAATTTTAAATGGCCCGATAAACCTTGGGCTTAACTTCCCCTTCTTTCTAAATCTAATAACGCCTTTCCATGGGGACACTTTTAGCATGACCATGTCGCCGACTTGAAATTCAATCGGCCTTTTCCTTTTATCAACATACGCCTTTTGCCTGTCTTGAGCCGCTTTCAAGTGTGCCCGAACTTTATCGATCTTTTCGTTCGTGGCTCTTACTATGTCTTGATGGGCGAGTTCACGTGGACCCACTTCACCCCAACAAACCGGGGTTCGACACTTCCTACCGTAAAGCAGTTCGTATGGTGCCATTTTAATACTAGATTGGTAACTGTTGTTATACGAAAACTCAACTAACGGTAGGTGAACATCCCAACTACCTCCAAAGTCGATTATGCACGCCCGTAGCATGTCTCCCAAAATTTGTATCGTTCTTTCACTTTGTCCATCCGTTTGAGGATGGTACGCAGTGCTAATGAACAATTTGGTCCCCATTTGTTCTTGGAATTCACGCCAGAATTTCGAGGTAAACCGGGTATCCCTATCGGACACGATGGACACCGGCACTCCATGACGTGCTATGATTTCATTGGTATAGACTTCTGACATCTTTTCTGACGTATAAGTCTCACGAATCGGAATGAAGTGAGCACTTTTCGTCAATCTATCCACCACTACCCATATGGCATCAAAACCACGGTTTGTCCTAGGCAGTTTGGTTAACAGGTCCATTGTAAGATGTTCCCATTTCCAAACCGGAATTTCCAACGGTTGGAGTTTGCCATAGGGTTTCTGATGCTCCGCCTTGACTTGTAAACATGTCAAGCATTTTTCCACATACTTCGCCACATCCCTCTTCATTCCGGGCCACCAATAATTTTGTTTCAAATCATTGTACATCTTGGTCGCACCCGGATGAATTGAATAACGGGATTTATGAGCTTCATCAAGTAGAAGCGCCTTTACTCCACAGGTATGTGGGACCCATATCCTTCCGGATCGAGTCTTTAACCCGTGATTCCCATCCGACAAGTCTTTCAACTGCCCAATTATTCTTTCCTTCTTCCAATTCTCTTCTTTTACTGCTTCTAATTGCGCTTCTCGAATACGTTCAAGTACACCCGAGGTTACCACGAGTTGCATCGACCTCACTCGTATTGGGACATAATCCGCTTTTCTGCTTAGAGCATCCGCTACCACGTTTGCCTTTCCGGGGTGATAGTGTATCTCACAATCATAGTCCTTCACCGTTTCCAGCCATCGCCTTTGTCGCATATTTAACTCCTTCTGGTCGAAGAAGTATTTCAAACTCTTGTGGTCGGTGAATATGGTGCATTTTACCCCATACAAGTAATGCCTCCATATTTTTAATGCAAATACCACCGCTGCCAACTCGAGATCGTGCGCGGGGTATTTCTTCTCGTGTATCTTCAATTGTCTCGAGGCATAGGCTATTACCTTGCCCCGTTGCATCAACACGCAACCTAGCCCCGATAATGAAGCATCCGAATAAACCACCATGTCTTCAACTCCGTCCGGCAATGTCAGTACCGGAGCTTGAGTTAGCCTTTCTTTTAGCGTCCGAAACGCTTTTTCTTGATCGACTCCCCAATTAAACTTTACTTTCTTTTGGGTTAACTTTGTTAGCGGCGATGCAATCTTGGAGAAATCTTGAATGAATCTCCTATAATATCCAGCAAGCCCCAAAAAGCTTCTAATTTCAGAAGGGTTCTTCGGGGAATTCCATTTTGACACCGCCTCTATCTTTGACGGATCCACCAAAACTCCATCGGCACTTATGACATGACCGAGAAATTGTACTTCTCGTAACCAAAAGGCACATTTAGAGAATTTTGCATATAATTTCTCTCGTCTAAGTGTCTCTAACACTTCTTGTAAGTGGTGTGCGTGTTCAGCTTCATTTTTCGAGTACACCAAGATATCATCAATAAACACGATGACCGACTTATCCAACATTGGCTTGCAAACCCGGTTCATAAGGTCCATGAAAGCCGCGGGCGCATTTGTTAGTCCAAATGACATTACGAGAAATTCGTAATGTCCATATCTTGTGCGAAAAGCCGTCTTCGGCACATCTTCTTCTTTGACCTTTAGTTGGTGATACCCCGACCTAAGGTCAATTTTTGAAAACCAACTTGCGCCTTGTAGTTGGTCGAATAAGTCGTCTATCCTCGGGAGCGGGTATCGGTTCTTTACCGTGAGTTTGTTTAACTCCCGATAATCGATACACATACGCATACTCCCGTCCTTCTTTCTCACAAACAACACCGGTGCGCCCCAAGGAGACACACTCGGCCTTATGAATCCTTTATCAAGCAAATCTTGAATCTGTGACATCAGCTCTTGTAATTCCGACGGTGCAAGTCGGTAAGGGGCTTTTGCCACAGGTTTCGCGCCCGGAATCAATTCGATCCCGAACTCTACTTCCCGTTCAGGCGGTATCCCCGGTAAATCTTCCGGAAAAACATCTTCATAATCCCGTACTATCGGTACATCTCCAATCTTCCGCGATTCTTTCTCGGTCTCATTTGCATAAATTATGAATGCCTTGCATCCTCGCTTCATGAGCTTGTGGGCTTTCAACATCGAACATACTATGGGGTTGCCTCGTTTTTCGCCATAAATGGTGACGTGTTTTCCGCTCGGAGATGTTAGTTTTATCTCTTTGCGAAAACACACGACCTTTGCATGGTATTGAGATAGCCAATCCATCCCCACGACTACTTGGAATTCTCCCATCGACATCGGAATCAGGTTTATCAAATATTCTTCCTCATCGATGCTCAATTTACAATTTTCACATACATCACAAACAATAAAGCTTTTGTTATTACCTATCTCTACTTCCAAAGGCACAGGTAATTTTGTTAAAATAAACGAAGGATGTCGAATAAACCCATATGAAACAAAGGATTTATTCGCACCCGTATCAAATAATACATGTGCGGGAATTGAATTTATAGCAAATATACCTGAGACCACGTCAGGTTCAATCTTTGCTTCTGCAGCAGTTAATTGGAAAGATCTCGCCTTTGCTTTCGGGGCTTCACCTTTCGGTTCTTGCCCATCCTTCTTTCCAACCAGTTCCGGGCATTCAGACTTCTTGTGACCCGTTCGATAACAGTTATAACAAACCGTCACCTTCTCCGGGCATGACATGGCCATATGTCCCGTTTTCTTGCATATAGGACAAGGCTTATCCTTGTAACGGCATTCACCCTTATGACTTTTCCCACAAATTTTGCAACCCGGTGTACTACCCTTAGCATCTGATCTCTTTGCTGTTTCATTCGTTCTTGCTTTCTTGGTAGGGCTTGGATTCACATCTAGTGCCCTTCGTTCACCCCGTTCTATACTCTTCTTCAATTCGATCTCCCTTTCCCGAGCAGCATTGACAATCTCGGTAAGGGTCTCGTACTTTGAAGGGGTTATGAATTCTCTATATTCCGCGCTTAGCATGTTATGGTAATAATAGACCTTTTGCTCTTCATTCGTTATCAATTCATCACAGAACTTCATCTTGTCCATAAACATCCCCGTGATCTTGTCTATGGATTCACCTTTGTGTCTGAGTTGCATGAACTCTTCCTTGATTTTATTTACGACCGCCTTGGGACTATGGTGTTTAAGAAACGGCGTCTTAAACTCCTCCCAAGTCATGGCCTTAGCCGCTTCACTTCCAATCTCCTTCTTTTTGTTATCCCACCAATCTTTCGCTTGACTCCTTAGTTGACCCGTACCATAAGCTACGTAGTCTTCTTCGTCACAATGGGTTCTCTCGAATACTCCTTCGATGTCACTTAGCCATCGTTGGCACACTATTGGGTCAACCTCCCCATTATATGTTGGTGGTTTACAAGCCATGAATTCCTTGTATGAACAAGGCTTTCGTCCTCCTCGCTTCTCCTTTGCAACATTTGAATCATCTTCCAGTTTCTTGATTCTATCTTCTACTATTGATAAAACCGTGTGTTGGATTTTATCAATAAAACCCGACAAACTGTTTTCGATCGCCTTTCCAACCTCTTCGGCAATCACTTCCCTCACTTGTTCGGTGACTCTTGGCACCGCATTATCATTGCCTCCATCAGCCATCTCGATTTCTGAAATGTTTACATAAATTGTTAACATTCCATTTATAACACATGCTTTACTTGTTTTGATTTAATCAAGTTCGTAACTTGATTTTATAATTCTTGTTTCTATTCAATCAAGTCCGTAACTTGATTTGATCATTCTTGTTTCTATTCAATCAAGTCCGTAACTTGATTTGATCATTCTTGTTTCTATTCAATCAAGTCCGTAACTTGATTTGATCATTCTTGTTTCATGTATTTCTTGTTTTCGAGTGAGCTTACACACTCTTTTCATGCATATTGTTCATTTCTCATTCTATACATAGTACATAATCTATTACCAAAACAAGTTAGTTCTTACCGGACGATCGATCAAGCTTGAACCGAACACTTATTGACAACCATGAGCTCTGATTACCAACTTGTAACACCCTAAATTATACCCTTGATTTATATAATAGTTTATATAAATTATAAGAAAAGATAATTACAAAACCTGACTTTCATTATCAAGGTTATAACTTAATTCAAAATAAGTCATGTATTAACTAAGTTGAAACATTTTAAAAGATGTTCAAAACATGTTTACATCCATACACAAACGTTTTAACTATTCAAACATAGCGGAAGCTTAGATATGTAGTGTTCGGTTCTTCAATTGTCACTTGATCGCCATCCGTAAGATTTGTCAATTTACCTAAAATTTAAAACCATTAGAAACATTAGTTTTAATGATTTCTAATAATTAAATAACGAGTTCGAACATCACATTTCAATTAATAAAAACAAAACAATTATTCTGACTCCACCGTAAATTACGGTATCACCGTAATTTACGGTGAATCCTGAATATTTCTGGTCACCGTAAATCAGTAGACCTACACCGTAACATGTTTGCTCCTTACCGTAAATTACGGTATTATCGTAATTTACGGTGAGACCTGGAAATTTTAAGTCTTGTTTATTTAGTTCACCTCATACGAACCAAATCTTATAATTCACCTTAAATCAACATATTCATCAATTCTAATATTCTAATGATGTGATAATTATTAATCAACTATCATAGCACAATCCAAAATATTCCGGAGTGTAAATTATGTTTTACTCGATTATTTGACCCGTTTAGATACCAAGAGTCAATTATCAATAAGGTAATACATACGTCAAATTTTCTAACAATTGTCTTGACCCGTCTCGCTTGACTAAGACGAAGGTCACTTCCGTGATATATTGAACTATATTGTTTACCATGTTTTCGAGACTACAACATAATACTATTAATTAATTCATAATGTAACGAAATGGTAAATTCGTACCTTTAGAGCACGCCTTTCCCCCGTGAATTCCCTTCGGCTTGTCCGCTTGATGATCCGGACTCTTTGCCTAGAAAATTCAGTTTTACAACTTGTTTAGAACTCTTTCCATGACCATATTCATATCATTGTGAAACATGATCAAATCTGCGTTCTCATCAAATTTAACATCAAAATCCTCACTTAGGCATTTCTACAAACACCTAACGGGTCAGATTTTCCTACCATCATCTCCAAGTTCATGACTTGCAAATTAAACCCCAAATTTCACTTTAATTAGTATACCTTGCACACAATTTAGCATCAATATCACAGGAATTACCTCCTATAATGAAATTTATACTAGAATTATCATTCAAATCCTAGTGTTCATCATCATTTTATAAAACCCATAACCTAACTTCCATGGATTCATAGAATTCCCTGAATTTGGGCATGATTTCTCAAATAGTTAGTTAGGTTTTACTTCTAAACACCTATCCAACTTCAATCTAACAAAATAACACACATGCAAGCATATAATTTCAGAATTTCAAAATCATGGGAATTTCAATTTGATAGATTTCATCAAATTTCACATACCTTAGAATCCTCTTGCAATGAGGATTACGATTCTAGGCTCAATTCTCGATTTCTACTTGGATTAACCCTTCAATTTGCAAGATTTTGTGATTTTAGGGTTTTGGAGAAGTGGGTGTCGCCCACCCTGATGTTCTGGTCGACCAGGAGTATCAAATGGGGGTTAAAATTGTGTTTTGTTTGTTTATTAGAATTAACTTTTCAATTTTAACAACTTAACCCCCTACACTTTGATAATTATAGATTTTAGTGAACTTTAACTCTACTTTATGGTTATTTCTAGATTATTAACTAATTAGGTTAAATTTCCTAGTTAGTAAATTCTTGTTTATTTAAACCTTATTAATTCCAGTTTAAGGTTTTACATTTTTCGGGGTGTTACAAAAGGATGGCCACATCATCAAAGAAAAAAATTCTTTGCCAATGTGAAACACTATTTTTGGGAAGATCCATATCTTTTCAAAATGTGTGCCGACCAACTCGTCAGACGATGCGTACATGGTAGTGAAGCCCGAAGAATTCTTCGCCATTGTCACGAAGGTCCATACGGAGGACATCATGGTGCTGCCAGTACCGCACGAAAGGTATTTGATTCAGGATTTTATTGGCCAACCATTTACAAAGATGCCCAAAATCTTGTAAAGACATGTGATGCTTGCCAAAGAACAGGTAATATTTCTTCCAAAAACGAAATGCCACAAAATGGCATTCTTGTTTGTGAAATTTTTGATGTGTGGGGACTCGACTTTATGGGACCTTTTCCACCATCGAAAGGAAACAAATACATACTTGTGGCAGTAGATTACCTGTCTAAATGGGCCGAGGCCGAAGCACTTCCAACAAATGATGGAAGAGTAGTGGTAAGATTTCTGAAAAAATTATTCTCTCGTTTTGGCACACCCAAAGCTTTAATAAGTGATAGAGGTACCCATTTTTGTAATCATCAACTTGAAAATTTTTTAACAAGATATGGGGTCTATCACCGGGTTTCGACAGCTTATCACCCTCAAACAAACGGACAAGCCGAAGTGACCAATAGAGGGCTAAAACGAAT
The DNA here is from genome assembly GCA_030545235.1 of Helianthus tuberosus. NCBI lineage: Eukaryota > Viridiplantae > Streptophyta > Magnoliopsida > Asterales > Asteraceae > Helianthus > Helianthus tuberosus. Next base: position 55,519 of record JARYGA010036149.1, read on the forward strand.
ACTTCAAAAAACCGTAGGGTTAAATAGAAAGGAATGGGCTGATAAATTAGATGATGCTTTATGGGCTTTTCGAACTGCTTATAAAACAACGATAGGTACAACCCCATATAAGCTAGTCTATGGAAAAAGTTGCCACTTGCCAGTAGAAATTGCACACAAAGCCTACTGGGCAATCAAAAATGTAAACTTAGATCTAGAATTTGCTGGTAAAAATCGATTTTGTCAAATAAATGAATTAGACGAACTTAGGAATTATGCATACTCAAACTCTGAGATTTATAAGGAAAGAATGAAAGATTGGCATGACAAACATATTAAACCTAATGAATTTCGGGTAGGAGATTTAGTTCTTTTGTTTAATTCACGACTTCGATTGTTTCCTGGTAAATTAAAGTCTAGGTGGTCAGGACCTTTTTCCGTCACCCATATTTTTCCACACGGTGCAGTGGAAATTAAACCTCGAAATGGGTCACCATTTAAAGTCAATGGCCAACGGCTGAAACTCTATCAAGGATTTATTGAGGATGAGGAAGAAGAGATCTCGCTTCAAACCGTGGAAGAATAAAAACATCATGCCTGGTAAGTTATGAACGATTGAGGCGGCAAAATAAAGCGGTAAGTTTTCTAAACCATAGCTTATAGGAGAAAGGGGCACTCACACGCGCACTATAAAAAAAAAAAAAGGCTCGGCACGAGGCCGTGTCCGCTGGACACGGGGCCGTGTTCGCGCTGCAGACGGGATAAAACCCCTTTTTCAAAACAGTTTCTTCATTCCACACGCCCCGTTTCCCCACAAAAGCTCTGGTTCCAGGCGATTTTTCGCGAAATTCCAACGTCTCTTACCGATCTAACAGCGTCAAGGTATGATTATGTCACTCGTAGTAGTTAGATTAGTCACTTGCATGTAGTTAATACACCACAAATTTGGGGAAAAATCTAGGGTTCTTGATGTTCATTCGGATCGAACCTAAAATTTTTACCTAAATCTATTTGCATTTAGTTAGATTAGTGTTAAGGGAAGTAAATACACTTGTATTGTTCATAGATTCACCCGATTTCTTACAAAGACCCCAAACACTTGTTCTTGAACCGAAAAAGATAAAATTGATAGGGTAAACGGGTTATTTTGGGAAAAACGGAACTTAGGGTTTCATTTTCGGGGGAAACCGCACCTATCGGTTCAAAAATTTTCAAGTTTTCGAAGCCGGGTCGAAAAATGGGATTTTTGAGTAACAGACCCCTGGACACGGGGCCGTGTCCGCTGGGCACGGGGACGTGTCCAGCCCGCTGTTTGCAGTTTTTTTCCGAAAATATTTCTGTTTCATGCTAACTTTTGGAGTATTCTTGCAGATGGCCAAGAAGTTTACTAGATTCAACGCCAATGAGCTAGATGCAAGAGCCCGATACGAGCTTCTTCAAACAAGACCGGAGGAATACCCGAGGCAGGCATGCACAGAACTACTAACCATGGTGAATCAAATTGACCGTTTCAACAACATTGTCACGGGACCACTCAGAGTCGCGCTAACAACCCGACTCCGTTCCGTCCATGAATGCACCTTGGAATTCTATAGCACCTTTGCATTCACTTCAAGGTGCGACCCGTTCGATGAAGACGGGGTGTCATTCAGGTGTGGCGGAACGAGGTATTCGACCTCCATGGCACAATTCGGATCGATTATCGGGTTGTATGCGGAAGAGGATGCAGGAAACGAAGAAAATACAGGGGGATTGAGAGAGATCGAAGACAACGAGCGCCAAGCCATGTGGGCTCAGATTGGGGAAGGGTTCTACAATCCGAGCAGCACTAAGAGTACCAAGCTGAGGGATCCGCTTTACAGATACATTCATAGGCTCCTCGGCTACTCTCTTAGCCAAAGGCATGACAGTGGTGGCGTCGTTGGGTTAAGAGATTTACTTGTCCTCCATTGCATTCACAACCGCAGGCCACTCGATGTTCCGTTCCTCATGCTCCGAAACATGCATCACAACCGCCTTGCTAGTGCACCAACTCCTATTTTCTTCGGGGGATGGGTGTACCGTCTCTTCAAGCACTTCACCCGCATTCCAAGGTCATTTGAGAGGAGCCCATGGTCGGGAACGGTGGATATTCACATATGCCGCTCAATGAACCTGGTTTATGAGGCAGAAGACGGGACGGTAACCTTTCAAAGGATGCAAGGTCATGCATGGAACCCGCAAGAAGCACTTGTCCTCCCAGCACCGCAACATCATCAGTACCAATACCCACCCCACGGTGATCCGGGCCAATCATCCTCCTCGGGAGGCAGTTTTCCTAATTTTCAAAGTTTGCATGATTTGTTGCAGGAAAACCTCATGTGTACTCGGAACACCTATAACATGGCGAGCAACACCTACCACCGGGTCGGAGCTATCGAGAGAAACCTATCCGAGATACAAGACGATGTCGGATACATACGAGACCACATTGAACGCCGTGGAGGGGATGACGATGATGATGATGATGATGATGCCATGGAGTAGGCGGGAGGAGAATAGGAGGAAGCGGTTGATTGGTGGCTCCCCAGGTTAACCCTTTGCAATCTTGAACAATTGATGGCCTGCGTGCCAAGTGTTAGACAATTTACTTTTCCTAACTATTTTTCTGCATTTTATTTTTCTTTTACTTTATGCTTGGAACAATTAACTTTGGTAATGTAGGATGTTTGTATTGCTTGGTGTGGTATTAAGTGTTGAAACAGGTACAAACCAAGGCTTAGGGTGTTAAGCCTCAGCACTCATAGGGCTAGAATGGAAAAACCGGAGAAGGAAACCTGTTTTTCAGGCTTCCAGACTGTCCACACGGGGACGTGTCCAGCCAACACGCCCCCGTGCTCACCTCCCTGACCTGCTGTTTGGCTTCTGTTCGGCAGAATTTTGTCAGACACGTGGCCGTATTCAGTAGACACGGGGCCGTGTCCACCTTCTGTAAGTTCTTGTTACTGGCACCTGAACACGGGGTCGTGCCCACTCTACACGGGGCCGTGTTCAGTGCCCAGTAACACAATTTTTTGCTTTTTAAACACTATTTTACACATCTAATCAACCTAAAAATTTATTTTTGGGACACATTGAGGACAATGTGTAATTTAAGTGTGGGGGGGATGCTAAAACCTTGAATTTTGCAAGTCCTAAATACAAGCCTTACACAAAACTGTATTGGAACCGCTAATCACCCCAAATTTTTTCAAAAATTTCAATTTTTTTTTACTTGTCTAGGTTTAACTCGGGAAATTCAAGCTCTCAAAAAGGTTATATTTTTAAAAATTTACAACCGATAGCATAGTGATAAAAAGAACCAACATAAGAAAATTATGAAAAGGCATGACAAACTTATTTAAAATTTGATTATATATACTTGATCACATAAAAACCCATTCCCACAAAAGTGAGTTTTGAGCCTTTATTGAGCACACAATTCCATATCATTTGACTAAATGCTCATTTTTCGTTTCTTGTGTGAATAGCCGCTTGGTTCTTACGACTCTAGAACTTGCCATAACAATACATTCCCGGTCCTTATCAACTTAAACCCGAGTAAGTAAATGATGGAGGCATTAGGACTAACATTTTTTTCTACACCATTATTTTTCTTTTTCTTTTACCACCTACCCAAAAATCCCCCTAGTTAGCCCCTTTGAGCCTAAACCTTTTCGTTTCATCACCCAAAACAAAAAACCCTTTCACCCACCAAAACCTTTTTCATTTTTTTACCCTTTATTTTAGTAACAAGTTCGGTTCTTCGTAAAAAAAAAATAAAAAAAATAAAAATAAAAAAAATAAAAAAAAAATAAATAAATAAAATAAAATTTAATGAAGCAAAAAGAAAATAAACAAACAAAGTAATCAAAAATAACTTTGTTTGAATAAAAGCTTCATTAAAAAGTTGAAAAAAAAAATATATACGAAAACCGACACTTGTTACGCTTTTTGCCCTTTTTTTTTTACTAACCACTAACCCAATCACCTACCTTTAACCCTAGCCAACCCTTAACCCACAAAGTCCTCTTGATATCTACAAAGGTATAAAAGTTAAAAAGGAGGAGGATTGATTTTTTGGCAAGCCTATGGTAGGAATAAGTTCCAGGACCGCTCTCGAGTGATTCACTAAAAATACACCTTCGGCCGAGTGTGAGTGATTTCCCCGCGAGGTATGTGAACTTGTATATAAATAGAATTTTAAAAAAAATATGTTATGCCCAATTAAGTAATTTCTTTTATGAACAGTTCTAAATAAATCATTACGAATAGGAGTGTAAATAAATAAAAATAAAACCCCAAAAAAGATCTTGGAAATCCCGACACTCTATGACAAGCCCAAAACCTTCTCTTCTACCTATTCCATTTGGGAGTGTAAGCCAAATATTAAAGAGTTTTGCTTGAGGACAAGCAAAAGTTCAAGTGTGGGGGTATTTGATGTGTGTAAAATGCAACATATAAATTACATCAAATGAGGCATAAAACTAACCCTTTTTTAGTACTAATATTGGAAAAAGAGTGTTTTTGTCTTCTTTTTGTATTTTCAGGATTAAATGAGCTCAAAAACGCAAAAGAAGCAAAAAGACAGCTAAATCCAACATAAATACAAGAAAAGGAACATTAGTGGATTGCCCGAACCCTCAACGGCACCTTCCAAAGCAAAATAGAGAAAACAGAAGGCTGAACACGCCCCGTGCTCAGCCAGCACGGGGCCGTGCCCAAGAAGCAGCAGAAAAGACAAACCTATAGAAGCTTCTATTGCCCACCACGGGCCGTGCTCAGCGGACACGGGGGCGTGTCGAAAGTACAGCAGGCGCATTTATTGTAATTGCGAATTACAATTAATGAGGAGAGAGAGTGTCAGACGGGCACGGGGCCGTGTCCAGCGGACACGGGGCCGTGTCCAGCTCTCTGTTCAGCCTATAAATAGGAGTGCTTGGATTCATTTCATCTCATCCCTTGGCACACCACCTCTCTCACACTTCATCCACCACCCACCACCATCACAACACCATCATCCACCACCATCATCCATTGTCCATCATAGAGTGTGTGAGTCGTCTCGGGATCCAAGATTGATCGTAAGAGTTCTTGACAATCAAGGCCATGTTTGCCTAAGTCTCTTACATCACTTGGTGAAGACAAAGTGTCTAGTATAATACTTTTTATTTCTAATCTTTTGCACTTTTTATTTGGTTTTGTATTAATGACTTTAATAACTAGTTACTTATGTTGAAGGTGATCTTTCCTTATCGTTTGTCCGTGGTGTCTTGGCATTATTTTACTGTCTATATAAAATAAAGGATTTTCACCATTCATATCTCCACGGTCTATATGGAGGTATGTTGGCTACCTGGTAGGGGGTTAAGGGAACGGTTTGGTAAAGGTCTTGCCATTGTTCAGCGTTTAGAGGTCCTGCAATGGACCTGGGTCAAATTTAGTAGGACCTCCTTCAATACTTCACGGTATTGGATGGCGGGGGTCCAAACTCTTTGATCCCCTCATAAGTTAACTACTATTAATACTATAACCCGGCTATTTAGGACTGTATCCCTGCTGACTCAGACTACTTAGTCGAGGGTAACGTCACCGCCAAAAGCGGGGCCTACCACAATACTGCATTAATAACTTAATTCATTATCTTCCAATAATCCACCCCTTTAGGATTGTATCCCTGCTGACTCAAACTACTGGGGTGAGGGTAACGTCACCTTCAAAAGAGGGGCCTACTACAATAACTAAGATAATCTCTTAATTATGTGCAAAAGTGCGGAAATAATCAAAGGTTATACTAGATACGAGTCGGAACCAAGTGATTCATCTTGTCTATCTTTTTTTTTTATTTTTATTTTCAGCATTTTAGTTAGTTTTTATTTTTCTTAGTTTAAAACATTTTTCTAAACTTTTATTTTGGTTAGACGTTGAGGATAAACCGGTATTAAAAGCTCTTGTGTCCTTGGACGACCTCGGTATCTTACCAACGCTATACTACACTCAACGATGGGTGCACTTGCCCATATGTGTGTTTAGTGTTAGTGAAATATCGTGTTTTATAAATTTAAAACTTGGCTAAAATAAGTGTTAAAAAGGGCTTAAAATATACACCTAAAATATACGACACTTCGCACGCATCAAGTTTTTGGCGCCGTTGCCGGGGACACAAGGATTTTAAGAAAGCTTAAAATCGACGGCCTAATCAGTTTTTTTTCAAAACCTTTTTAAACGCGCGCACATTTTTCTGCATTTAGTTTAGTTTTGCATTTACAGTATCCTGTACACGGGGCCGTGTTCACTGAACACGGGGCCGTGCTGCAGATTTTTCATAAACGCCCAGTAACAGTAGCTTGAACACGGGCCGTGCTCACTGAACACGCCCCGTGCTCAACTAGATCAGTCAATTTAATTAAAACGCCCAGATACAGATTCTGAACACGGGGCCGTGTCCACTCAACACGGGGCCGTGTCCAGCCTCTGTTTCCGTTTTTATTTTTGTTTTCTGATCTCGAGACTCGGTTGTGGTCTGCTGAGTGATTCTTATGGATCAATACTCAGGAGGTTACAACTACACCTATGATGAGGATGATTATAGGGGTAATTATTGCACAAATTGTCGTAATACACGTTCAATTCAAGATAATCACTCGTACCAACCATCCAATTCATACACTTACTATGAGGGGCCCAGGTACGAACCATCAACTTCATACACATCCTATGAAGACCAAAGGTATGAACCTCCTCCCTCATACTCATATTTTGATGAACCAAGGTATGAGCCTTCTTACTCATACTTTGAGGAACCAAGGTATGAGCCACCACCTTCATATGCTTATTATGAGGAACCTTGGCGTGAACAACCCACCTCATATGAGTATTATGAAGAACAAAATTACGAACCTTATCCATCATATGCTTACAATGAAGGGCAATGGTGTGAACCATCAACTTCATATGGGTATTATGAGGAACAAAGGGTCGAACAACCGGATTCAAGCTTAGAAAATAATGATTCTTTTTCTATAACCGAAGTGACCGATAGGATATTAGAACACATTAAAGTTATCGATCGGTGTATAAAAGAAGCTCGCGCAAGGGAAGAGGAGTCCCGCGCAAGAGAAGAATTAAAAAAGGAAGAGATAACTAAAAATGAAAAAATGGAAGAACAAATAAGTGAAAAACCGACACATGAGTTAAACAACGAAAAAGGTGAGTCCGACAACGTTAAAATCCAAGAAGAATCTAATTTTGAAGAAATTCATCTCTTATCACCTTCTTTCGAAAATCATTGTTTAGTACCCACTCATGCTAAGTTTCTAAAAGAGTTAAACACTAACACTAAAATTGACGAAACGGTAAGTGTTAAGTTAACTAATGATCAAACTTCACTAATAAAAGAAGACCCATTTGAAATTAACATCACACCGGTTCCATGTTTCTTTCAAAATTCGTTTATTAGTAATGTCACAATCGATAAAGATCTTTGTGTTAACATAATGCCTAACTACCTTTTCGAAAAATTAAGTATTAGTGATTTTTCTCCACTTCAAATACCCATTTTTCTATCCAATCGGAAAGTAATAAAATCAATCGGTATAGTTGAAGATGTCTTGGTTCAAACAAATCAAATGGTAATTCCAACCGACTTTGTCATCCTCGATGACGCTTCTCTAGTGTTGGGACGACCATTTGTAAAAACTTACGAAGCTTTGAAAAACCGGAAGTTCAATAATCTACCTCTTCAATTAAGGGCATTTAAAAGAAGTGTCGATCTCGAACGATCAATGAAATATCCATTCGGCAATAATGACCCCCTAATTGAAGATGAAGATGAGCCACCCGATACAAGTGAAGAGACTGACCACTTTGTTGAAGAAGAGGTCGCCATAGAACAAACTTTTAAAGTTCTTGATTTAAACGAGCAACCAAATAAGGAGTCTCCTAAAGACCCACCACTTGAGCTCAAAGAACTTCCAAAAGGTTTGGAATATGCTTTTCTAGACAAAGATGGTAAATTACCTGTAATTATTTCGTCTAAATTAGATAACCTAGAAAAAGAAAAACTAGTTAGTCTTTTGAAAAAACACAAAAATGCAATAGCTTGGAAACTTGTTGACATAAAAGGAATTAGTCCTTCTATGTGCACACACAAAATTTTGATGAATGATGACTACAAATCTGTCATACAACCACAACGTCGAGTAAATCCAAATGTTCAAGAAGTGGTTAAAAATGAAGTCATCAAATTACTTGACGCAGGACTTATCTATCCTATTTCCGATAGTCCTTGGGTAAGTCCCGTCCAAGTAGTTCCAAAGAAAGGAGGTATGACGGTAATTACTAACGAAAAAAATGAATTAATACCAACAAGAACCGTCACAGGATGGAGAGTATGTATAGATTATAGACGATTAAATGAAGCAACAAGAAAGGATCATTTTCCTTTACCCTTCATTGATCAGATGTTAGAAAGATTATCCGGTCATAAATTTTACTGTTTCTTGGATGGTTTTTCAGGTTACTTTCAAATCCCGATAGCACCCGAAGACCAAGAAAAGACAACGTTCACATGTCCCTATGGAACTTTTGCTTATCGACGCATGCCGTTTGGTCTATGTAATGCCCCCGCAACATTCCAACGTTGCATGGTAGCCATTTTCCATGACATGATAGAAAAGACAATGGAAGTCTTCATGGACGATTTTTCTATCTTTGGGGATTCATACGACCAATGCCTCGATAACCTTGAACGAATGCTATCCCGATGTGAGGAAACTAACCTCGCCCTTAATTGGGAAAAATGCCATTTCATGGTAACGGAGGGAATAGTACTCGGTCACAAGATCTCAAGCGAAGGAATGGAGGTGGATCGAGCCAAAATAGATACCATTTCTAGGTTACCTCCTCCATCCTCCGTAAGAGCTATTAGAAGTTTCCTAGGGCATGCCGGATTTTATAGGAGGTTTATCAAAGACTTTTCAAAAATCTCAAGACCTCTAACAAAGTTACTTGAAAAAGATGCTCCTTTCATCTTTGACAAGGATTGCAATCAAGCATTTCTAACCCTAAAGGAAATGTTAGTCAATGCACCTATCATGATAGCACCTGATTGGAAATTTCCTTTCGAAATCATGTGCGATGCTAGTGACTTTGCAGTTGGAGCTGTCTTGGGACAGAGAAAAGAAAAGCATTTCCTCCCAATATATTATGCTAGTAAAACACTTAACGATGCACAAGAAAATTACACAACAACTGAAAAAGAGTTACTAGCTGTGGTATTTGCTTTTGATAAATTTCGCTCTTATCTTGTTCTTTCTAAAACTATAGTCTACACAGACCATGCAGCCATTCGATATCTCTTTAAGAAGCAAGATGCAAAACCACGTTTGATTAGGTGGATTCTACTCCTCCAAGAATTCGACATTGAAATCAAAGACAAAAGAGGAGAAGAAAATACCGCAACAGATCATCTTTCGCGCTTAGAAGACCCAGCTTTGGAGGCAACCAGGGGCGAGCAAATCAACGAAAAATTCCCAACTGAATCCCTGGAAATGGTGGAATTTAAGGAAGAACCATGGTACGCCGACTTTGCCAACTACTTAGCTAGTGGAATAGTCGCAAAAGGTGTAACACCCTAAATTATACCCTTGATTTATATAATAGTTTATATAAATTATAAGAAAAGATAATTACAAAACCTGACTTTCATTATCAAGGTTATAACTTAATTCAAAATAAGTCAAGTATTAACTAAGTTGAAACATTTTAAAAGATGTTCAAAACATGTTTACATCCATACACAAACGTTTTAACTATTCAAACATAGCGGAAGCTTAGATATGTAGTGTTCGGTTCTTCAATTGTCACTTGATCGCCATCCGTAAGATTTGTCAATTTACCTAAAATTTAAAACCATTAGAAACATTAGTTTTAATGATTTCTAATAATTAAATAACGAGTTCGAACATCACATTTCAATTAATAAAAACAAAACAATTATTCTGACTCCACCGTAAATTACGGTATCACCGTAATTTACGGTGAATCCTGAATATTTCTGGTCACCGTAAATCAGTAGACCTACACCGTAACATGTTTGCTCCTTACCGTAAATTACGGTATTATCGTAATTTACGGTGAGACCTGGAAATTTTAAGTCTTGTTTATTTAGTTCACCTCATACGAACCAAATCTTATAATTCACCTTAAATCAACATATTCATCAATTCTAATATTCTAATGATGTGATAATTATTAATCAACTATCATAGCACAATCCAAAATATTCCGGAGTGTAAATTATGTTTTACTCGATTATTTGACCCGTTTAGATACCAAGAGTCAATTATCAATAAGGTAATACATACGTCAAATTTTCTAACAATTGTCTTGACCCGTCTCGCTTGACTAAGACGAAGGTCACTTCCGTGATATATTGAACTATATTGTTTACCATGTTTTCGAGACTACAACATAATACTATTAATTAATTCATAATGCAACGAAATGGTAAATTCGTACCTTTAGAGCACGCCTTTCCCCCGTGAATTCCCTTTGGCTTGTCCGCTTGATGATCCGGACTCTTTGCCTAGAAAATTCAGTTTTACAACTTGTTTAGAACTCTTTCCATGACCATATTCATATCATTGTGAAACATGATCAAATCTGCGTTCTCATCAAATTTAACATCAAAATCCTCACTTAGGCATTTCTACAAACACCTAACGGGTCAGATTTTCCTACCATCATCTCCAAGTTCATGACTTGCAAATTAAACCCCAAATTTCACTTTAATTAGTATACCTTGCACACAATTTAGCATCAATATCACAGGAATTACCTCCTATAATGAAATTTATACTAGAATTATCATTCAAATCCTAGTGTTCATCATCATTTTATAAAACCCATAACCTAGCTTCCATGGATTCATAGAATTCCCTGAATTTGGGCATGATTTCTCAAATAGTTAGTTAGGTTTTACTTCTAAACACCTATCCAACTTCAATCTAACAAAATAACACACATGCAAGCATATAATTTCAGAATTTCAAAATCATGGGAATTTCAATTTGATAGATTTCATCAAATTTCACATACCTTAGAATCCTCTTGCAATGAGGATTACGATTCTAGGCTCAATTCTCGATTTCTACTTGGATTAACCCTTCAATTTGCAAGATTTTGTGATTTTAGGGTTTTGGAGAAGTGGGTGTCGCCCACCCTGATGTTCTGGTCGACCAGGAGTATCAAATGGGGGTTAAAATTGTGTTTTGTTTGTTTATTAGAATTAACTTTTCAATTTTAACAACTTAACCCCCTACACTTTGATAATTATAGATTTTAGTGAACTTTAACTCTACTTTATGGTTATTTCTAGATTATTAACTAATTAGGTTAAATTTCCTAGTTAGTAAATTCTTGTTTATTTAAACCTTATTAATTCCAGTTTAAGGTTTTACATTTTTCGGGGTGTTACAAGTCCACCCCCCTTAAAAAGGGTTTCGTCCTCGAAACCGCAATACGTACCAAATAAAGTAGGGTGAAGACGTCGCATCTCCTCTTCGGACTCCCATGTAGTGTCCGAACCCTTCCTATGCTCCCATTTGACTTTGACTTGTTCGATTTGTTTATTTCGTAAACGTTTGACCTTTCTGTCTAAAATTTCAACCGGTCTCACCACATAATTTAGACTATTATCCACTTCGATATCATCGTAATGGATATAGGTCGTTTCGTCAGCTAGACACTTTCTTAATTGAGATACGTGAAACGTGCCATGAATCCCACTTAGCTCCTCTGGTAGTTCAAGACGGTAAGCTACCTTGCCAACTCTCCCGATAATTTTAAATGGCCCGATAAACCTTGGGCTTAACTTCCCCTTCTTTCTAAATCTAATAACGCCTTTCCATGGGGACACTTTTAGCATGACCATGTCGCCGACTTGAAATTCAATCGGCCTTTTCCTTTTATCAACATACGCCTTTTGCCTGTCTTGAGCCGCTTTCAAGTGTGCCCGAACTTTATCGATCTTTTCGTTCATGGCTCTTACTATGTCTTGATGGGCGAGTTCACGTGGACCCACTTCACCCCAACAAACCGGGGTTCGACACTTCCTACCGTAAAGCAGTTCGTATGGTGCCATTTTAATACTAGATTGGTAACTGTTGTTATACGAAAACTCAACTAACGGTAGGTGAACATCCCAACTACCTCCAAAGTCGATTATGCACGCCCGTAGCATGTCTCCCAAAATTTGTATCGTTCTTTCACTTTGTCCATCCGTTTGAGGATGGTACGCAGTGCTAATGAACAATTTGGTCCCCATTTGTTCTTGGAATTCACGCCAGAATTTCGAGGTAAACCGGGTATCCCTATCGGACACGATGGACACCGGCACTCCATGACGTGCTATGATTTCATTGGTATAGACTTCTGACATCTTTTCTGACGTATAAGTCTCACGAATCGGAATGAAGTGAGCACTTTTCGTCAATCTATCCACCACTACCCATATGGCATCAAAACCACGGTTTGTCCTAGGCAGTTTGGTTAACAGGTCCATTGTAAGATGTTCCCATTTCCAAACCGGAATTTCCAACGGTTGGAGTTTGCCATAGGGTTTCTGATGCTCCGCCTTGACTTGTAAACATGTCAAGCATTTTTCCACATACTTCGCCACATCCCTCTTCATTCCGGGCCACCAATAATTTTGTTTCAAATCATTGTACATCTTGGTCGCACCCGGATGAATTGAATAACGGGATTTATGAGCTTCATCAAGTAGAAGCGCCTTTACTCCACAGGTATGTGGGACCCATATCCTTCCGGATCGAGTCTTTAACCCGTGATTCCCATCCGACAAGTCTTTCAACTGCCCAATTATTCTTTCCTTCTTCCAATTCTCTTCTTTTACTGCTTCTAATTGCGCTTCTCGAATACGTTCAAGTACACCCGAGGTTACCACGAGTTGCATCGACCTCACTCGTATTGGGACATAATCCGCTTTTCTGCTTAGAGCATCCGCTACCACGTTTGCCTTTCCGGGGTGATAGTGTATCTCACAATCATAGTCCTTCACCGTTTCCAGCCATCGCCTTTGTCGCATATTTAACTCCTTCTGGTCGAAGAAGTATTTCAAACTCTTGTGGTCGGTGAATATGGTGCATTTTACCCCATACAAGTAATGCCTCCATATTTTTAATGCAAATACCACCGCTGCCAACTCGAGATCGTGCGCGGGGTATTTCTTCTCGTGTATCTTCAATTGTCTCGAGGCATAGGCTATTACCTTGCCCCGTTGCATCAACACGCAACCTAGCCCCGATAATGAAGCATCCGAATAAACCACCATGTCTTCAACTCCGTCCGGCAATGTCAGTACCGGAGCTTGAGTTAGCCTTTCTTTTAGCGTCCGAAACGCTTTTTCTTGATCGACTCCCCAATTAAACTTTACTTTCTTTTGGGTTAACTTTGTTAGCGGCGATGCAATCTTGGAGAAATCTTGAATGAATCTCCTATAATATCCAGCAAGCCCCAAAAAGCTTCTAATTTCAGAAGGGTTCTTCGGGGAATTCCATTTTGACACCGCCTCTATCTTTGACGGATCCACCAAAACTCCATCGGCACTTATGACATGACCGAGAAATTGTACTTCTCGTAACCAAAAGGCACATTTAGAGAATTTTGCATATAATTTCTCTCGTCTAAGTGTCTCTAACACTTCTTGTAAGTGGTGTGCGTGTTCAGCTTCATTTTTCGAGTACACCAAGATATCATCAATAAACACGATGACCGACTTATCCAACATTGGCTTGCAAACCCGGTTCATAAGGTCCATGAAAGCCGCGGGCGCATTTGTTAGCCCAAATGACATTACGAGAAATTCGTAATGTCCATATCTTGTGCGAAAAGCCGTCTTCGGCACATCTTCTTCTTTGACCTTTAGTTGGTGATACCCCGACCTAAGGTCAATTTTTGAAAACCAACTTGCGCCTTGTAGTTGGTCGAATAAGTCGTCTATCCTCGGGAGCGGGTATCGGTTCTTTACCGTGAGTTTGTTTAACTCCCGATAATCGATACACATACGCATACTCCCGTCCTTCTTTCTCACAAACAACACCGGTGCGCCCCAAGGAGACACACTCGGCCTTATGAATCCTTTATCAAGCAAATCTTGAATCTGTGACATCAGCTCTTGTAATTCCGACGGTGCAAGTCGGTAAGGGGCTTTTGCCACAGGTTTCGCGCCCGGAATCAATTCGATCCCGAACTCTACTTCCCGTTCAGGCGGTATCCCCGGTAAATCTTCCGGAAAAACATCTTCATAATCCCGTACTATCGGTACATCTCCAATCTTCCGCGATTCTTTCTCGGTCTCATTTGCATAAATTATGAATGCCTTGCATCCTCGCTTCATGAGCTTGTGGGCTTTCAACATCGAACATACTATGGGGTTGCCTCGTTTTTCGCCATAAATGGTGACGTGTTTTCCGCTCGGAGATGTTAGTTTTATCTCTTTGCGAAAACACACGACCTTTGCATGGTATTGAGATAGCCAATCCATCCCCACGACTACTTGGAATTCTCCCATCGACATCGGAATCAGGTTTATCAAATATTCTTCCTCATCGATGCTCAATTTACAATTTTCACATACATCACAAACAATAAAGCTTTTGTTATTACCTATCTCTACTTCCAAAGGCACAGGTAATTTTGTTAAAATAAACGAAGGATGTCGAATAAACCCATATGAAACAAAGGATTTATTCGCACCCGTATCAAATAATACATGTGCGGGAATTGAATTTATAGCAAATATACCTGAGACCACGTCAGGTTCAATCTTTGCTTCTGCAGCAGTTAATTGGAAAGATCTCGCCTTTGCTTTCGGGGCTTCACCTTTCGGTTCTTGCCCATCCTTCTTTCCAACCAGTTCCGGGCATTCAGACTTCTTGTGACCCGTTCGATAACAGTTATAACAAACCGTCACCTTCTCCGGGCATGACATGGCCATATGTCCCGTTTTCTTGCATATAGGACAAGGCTTATCCTTGTAACGGCATTCACCCTTATGACTTTTCCCACAAATTTTGCAACCCGGTGTACTACCCTTAGCATCTGATCTCTTTGCTGTTTCATTCGTTCTTGCTTTCTTGGTAGGGCTTGGATTCACATCTAGTGCCCTTCGTTCACCCCGTTCTATACTCTTCTTCAATTCGATCTCCCTTTCCCGAGCAGCATTGACAATCTCGGTAAGGGTCTCGTACTTTGAAGGGGTTATGAATTCTCTATATTCCGCGCTTAGCATGTTATGGTAATAATAGACCTTTTGCTCTTCATTCGTTATCAATTCATCACAGAACTTCATCTTGTCCATAAACATCCCCGTGATCTTGTCTATGGATTCACCTTTGTGTCTGAGTTGCATGAACTCTTCCTTGATTTTATTTACGACCGCCTTGGGACTATGGTGTTTAAGAAACGGCGTCTTAAACTCCTCCCAAGTCATGGCCTTAGCCGCTTCACTTCCAATCTCCTTCTTTTTGTTATCCCACCAATCTTTCGCTTGACTCCTTAGTTGACCCGTACCATAAGCTACGTAGTCTTCTTCGTCACAATGGGTTCTCTCGAATACTCCTTCGATGTCACTTAGCCATCGTTGGCACACTATTGGGTCAACCTCCCCATTATATGTTGGTGGTTTACAAGCCATGAATTCCTTGTATGAACAAGGCTTTCGTCCTCCTCGCTTCTCCTTTGCAACATTTGAATCATCTTCCAGTTTCTTGATTCTATCTTCTACTATTGATAAAACCGTGTGTTGGATTTTATCAATAAAACCCGACAAACTGTTTTCGATCGCCTTTCCAACCTCTTCGGCAATCACTTCCCTCACTTGTTCGGTGACTCTTGGCACCGCATTATCATTGCCTCCATCAGCCATCTCGATTTCTGAAATGTTTACATAAATTGTTAACATTCCATTTATAACACATGCTTTACTTGTTTTGATTTAATCAAGTTCGTAACTTGATTTTATAATTCTTGTTTCTATTCAATCAAGTCCGTAACTTGATTTGATCATTCTTGTTTCTATTCAATCAAGTCCGTAACTTGATTTGATCATTCTTGTTTCTATTCAATCAAGTCCGTAACTTGATTTGATCATTCTTGTTTCATGTATTTCTTGTTTTCGAGTGAGCTTACACACTCTTTTCATGCATATTGTTCATTTCTCATTCTATACATAGTACATAATCTATTACCAAAACAAGTTAGTTCTTACCGGACGATCGATCAAGCTTGAACCGAACACTTATTGACAACCATGAGCTCTGATTACCAACTTGTAACACCCTAAATTATACCCTTGATTTATATAATAGTTTATATAAATTATAAGAAAAGATAATTACAAAACCTGACTTTCATTATCAAGGTTATAACTTAATTCAAAATAAGTCATGTATTAACTAAGTTGAAACATTTTAAAAGATGTTCAAAACATGTTTACATCCATACACAAACGTTTTAACTATTCAAACATAGCGGAAGCTTAGATATGTAGTGTTCGGTTCTTCAATTGTCACTTGATCGCCATCCGTAAGATTTGTCAATTTACCTAAAATTTAAAACCATTAGAAACATTAGTTTTAATGATTTCTAATAATTAAATAACGAGTTCGAACATCACATTTCAATTAATAAAAACAAAACAATTATTCTGACTCCACCGTAAATTACGGTATCACCGTAATTTACGGTGAATCCTGAATATTTCTGGTCACCGTAAATCAGTAGACCTACACCGTAACATGTTTGCTCCTTACCGTAAATTACGGTATTATCGTAATTTACGGTGAGACCTGGAAATTTTAAGTCTTGTTTATTTAGTTCACCTCATACGAACCAAATCTTATAATTCACCTTAAATCAACATATTCATCAATTCTAATATTCTAATGATGTGATAATTATTAATCAACTATCATAGCACAATCCAAAATATTCCGGAGTGTAAATTATGTTTTACTCGATTATTTGACCCGTTTAGATACCAAGAGTCAATTATCAATAAGGTAATACATACGTCAAATTTTCTAACAATTGTCTTGACCCGTCTCGCTTGACTAAGACGAAGGTCACTTCCGTGATATATTGAACTATATTGTTTACCATGTTTTCGAGACTACAACATAATACTATTAATTAATTCATAATGTAACGAAATGGTAAATTCGTACCTTTAGAGCACGCCTTTCCCCCGTGAATTCCCTTCGGCTTGTCCGCTTGATGATCCGGACTCTTTGCCTAGAAAATTCAGTTTTACAACTTGTTTAGAACTCTTTCCATGACCATATTCATATCATTGTGAAACATGATCAAATCTGCGTTCTCATCAAATTTAACATCAAAATCCTCACTTAGGCATTTCTACAAACACCTAACGGGTCAGATTTTCCTACCATCATCTCCAAGTTCATGACTTGCAAATTAAACCCCAAATTTCACTTTAATTAGTATACCTTGCACACAATTTAGCATCAATATCACAGGAATTACCTCCTATAATGAAATTTATACTAGAATTATCATTCAAATCCTAGTGTTCATCATCATTTTATAAAACCCATAACCTAGCTTCCATGGATTCATAGAATTCCCTGAATTTGGGCATGATTTCTCAAATAGTTAGTTAGGTTTTACTTCTAAACACCTATCCAACTTCAATCTAACAAAATAACACACATGCAAGCATATAATTTCAGAATTTCAAAATCATGGGAATTTCAATTTGATAGATTTCATCAAATTTCACATACCTTAGAATCCTCTTGCAATGAGGATTACGATTCTAGGCTCAATTCTCGATTTCTACTTGGATTAACCCTTCAATTTGCAAGATTTTGTGATTTTAGGGTTTTGGAGAAGTGGGTGTCGCCCACCCTGATGTTCTGGTCGACCAGGAGTATCAAATGGGGGTTAAAATTGTGTTTTGTTTGTTTATTAGAATTAACTTTTCAATTTTAACAACTTAACCCCCTACACTTTGATAATTATAGATTTTAGTGAACTTTAACTCTACTTTATGGTTATTTCTAGATTATTAACTAATTAGGTTAAATTTCCTAGTTAGTAAATTCTTGTTTATTTAAACCTTATTAATTCCAGTTTAAGGTTTTACATTTTTCGGGGTGTTACAAAAGGATGGCCACATCATCAAAGAAAAAAATTCTTTGCCAATGTGAAACACTATTTTTGGGAAGATCCATATCTTTTCAAAATGTGTGCCGACCAACTCGTCAGACGATGCGTACATGGTAGTGAAGCCCGAAGAATTCTTCGCCATTGTCACGAAGGTCCATACGGAGGACATCATGGTGCTGCCAGTACCGCACGAAAGGTATTTGATTCAGGATTTTATTGGCCAACCATTTACAAAGATGCCCAAAATCTTGTAAAGACATGTGATGCTTGCCAAAGAACAGGTAATATTTCTTCCAAAAACGAAATGCCACAAAATGGCATTCTTGTTTGTGAAATTTTTGATGTGTGGGGACTCGACTTTATGGGACCTTTTCCACCATCGAAAGGAAACAAATACATACTTGTGGCAGTAGATTACCTGTCTAAATGGGCCGAGGCCGAAGCACTTCCAACAAATGATGGAAGAGTAGTGGTAAGATTTCTGAAAAAATTATTCTCTCGTTTTGGCACACCCAAAGCTTTAATAAGTGATAGAGGTACCCATTTTTGTAATCATCAACTTGAAAAAATTTTAACAAGATATGGGGTCTATCACCGGGTTTCGACAGCTTATCACCCTCAAACAAACGGACAAGCCGAAGTGACCAATAGAGGGCTAAAACGAATACTTCAAAAAACCGTAGGGTTAAATAGAAAGGAATGGGCTGATAAATTAGATGATGCTTTATGGGCTTTTCGAACTGCTTATAAAACAACGATAGGTACAACCCCATATAAGCTAGTCTATGGAAAAAGTTGCCACTTGCCAGTAGAAATTGCACACAAAGCCTACTGGGCAATCAAAAATGTAAACTTAGATCTAGAATTTGCTGGTAAAAATCGATTTTGTCAAATAAATGAATTAGACGAACTTAGGAATTATGCATACTCAAACTCTGAGATTTATAAGGAAAGAATGAAAGATTGGCATGACAAACATATTAAACCTAATGAATTTCGGGTAGGAGATTTAGTTCTTTTGTTTAATTCACGACTTCGATTGTTTCCTGGTAAATTAAAGTCTAGGTGGTCAGGACCTTTTTCCGTCACCCATATTTTTCCACACGGTGCAGTGGAAATTAAACCTCGAAATGGGTCACCATTTAAAGTCAATGGCCAACGGCTGAAACTCTATCAAGGATTTATTGAGGATGAGGAAGAAGAGATCTCGCTTCAAACCGTGGAAGAATAAAAACATCATGCCTGGTAAGTTATGAACGATTGAGGCGGCAAAATAAAGCGGTAAGTTTTCTAAACCATAGCTTATAGGAGAAAGGGGCACTCACACGCGCACTATAAAAAAAAAAAAGGCTCGGCACGAGGCCGTGTCCGCTGGACACGGGGCCGTGTTCGCGCTGCAGACGGGATAAAACCCCTTTTTCAAAACAGTTTCTTCATTCCACACGCCCCGTTTCCCCACAAAAGCTCTGGTTCCAGGCGATTTTTCGCGAAATTCCAACGTCTCTTACCGATCTAACAGCGTCAAGGTATGATTATGTCACTCGTAGTAGTTAGATTAGTCACTTGCATGTAGTTAATACACCACAAATTTGGGGAAAAATCTAGGGTTCTTGATGTTCATTCGGATCGAACCTAAAATTTTTACCTAAATCTGTTTGCATTTAGTTAGATTAGTGTTAAGGGAAGTAAATACACTTGTATTGTTCATAGATTCACCCGATTTCTTACAAAGACCCCAAACACTTGTTCTTGAACCGAAAAAGATAAAATTGATAGGGTAAACGGGTTATTTTGGGAAAAACGGAACTTAGGGTTTCATTTTCGGGGGAAACCGCACCTATCGGTTCAAAAATTTTCAAGTTTTCGAAGCCGGGTCGAAAAATGGGATTTTTGAGTAACAGACCCCTGGACACGGGGCCGTGTCCGCTGGGCACGGGGACGTGTCCAGCCCGCTGTTTGCAGTTTTTTTCCGAAAATATTTCTGTTTCATGCTAACTTTTGGAGTATTCTTGCAGATGGCCAAGAAGTTTACTAGATTCAACGCCAATGAGCTAGATGCAAGAGCCCGATACGAGCTTCTTCAAACAAGACCGGAGGAATACCCGAGGCAGGCATGCACAGAACTACTAACCATGGTGAATCAAATTGACCGTTTCAACAACATTGTCACGGGACCACTCAGAGTCGCGCTAACAACCCGACTCCGTTCCGTCCATGAATGCACCTTGGAATTCTATAGCACCTTTGCATTCACTTCAAGGTGCGACCCGTTCGATGAAGACGGGGTGTCATTCAGGTGTGGCGGAACGAGGTATTCGACCTCCATGGCACAATTCGGATCGATTATCGGGTTGTATGCGGAAGAGGATGCAGGAAACGAAGAAAATACAGGGGGATTGAGAGAGATCGAAGACAACGAGCGCCAAGCCATGTGGGCTCAGATTGGGGAAGGGTTCTACAATCCGAGCAGCACTAAGAGTACCAAGCTGAGGGATCCGCTTTACAGATACATTCATAGGCTCCTCGGCTACTCTCTTAGCCAAAGGCATGACAGTGGTGGCGTCGTTGGGTTAAGAGATTTACTTGTCCTCCATTGCATTCACAACCGCAGGCCACTCGATGTTCCGTTCCTCATGCTCCGAAACATGCATCACAACCGCCTTGCTAGTGCACCAACTCCTATTTTCTTCGGGGGATGGGTGTACCGTCTCTTCAAGCACTTCACCCGCATTCCAAGGTCATTTGAGAGGAGCCCATGGTCGGGAACGGTGGATATTCACATATGCCGCTCAATGAACCTGGTTTATGAGGCAGAAGACGGGACGGTAACCTTTCAAAGGATGCAAGGTCATGCATGGAACCCGCAAGAAGCACTTGTCCTCCCAGCACCGCAACATCATCAGTACCAATACCCACCCCACGGTGATCCGGGCCAATCATCCTCCTCGGGAGGCAGTTTTCCTAATTTTCAAAGTTTGCATGATTTGTTGCAGGAAAACCTCATGTGTACTCGGAACACCTATAACATGGCGAGCAACACCTACCACCGGGTCGGAGCTATCGAGAGAAACCTATCCGAGATACAAGACGATGTCGGATACATACGAGACCACATTGAACGCCGTGGAGGGGATGACGATGATGATGATGATGATGATGCCATGGAGTAGGCGGGAGGAGAATAGGAGGAAGCGGTTGATTGGTGGCTCCCCAGGTTAACCCTTTGCAATCTTGAACAATTGATGGCCTGCGTGCCAAGTGTTAGACAATTTACTTTTCCTAACTATTTTTCTGCATTTTATTTTTCTTTTACTTTATGCTTGGAACAATTAACTTTGGTAATGTAGGATGTTTGTATTGCTTGGTGTGGTATTAAGTGTTGAAACAGGTACAAACCAAGGCTTAGGGTGTTAAGCCTCAGCACTCATAGGGCTAGAATGGAAAAACCGGAGAAGGAAACCTGTTTTTCAGGCTTCCAGACTGTCCACACGGGGACGTGTCCAGCCAACACGCCCCCGTGCTCACCTCCCTGACCTGCTGTTTGGCTTCTGTTCGGCAGAATTTTGTCAGACACGTGGCCGTATTCAGTAGACACGGGGCCGTGTCCACCTTCTGTAAGTTCTTGTTACTGGCACCTGAACACGGGGTCGTGCCCACTCTACACGGGGCCGTGTTCAGTGCCCAGTAACACAATTTTTTGCTTTTTAAACACTATTTTACACATCTAATCAACCTAAAAATTTATTTTTGGGACACATTGAGGACAATGTGTAATTTAAGTGTGGGGGGGATGCTAAAACCTTGAATTTTGCAAGTCCTAAATACAAGCCTTACACAAAACTGTATTGGAACCGCTAATCACCCCAAATTTTTTCAAAAATTTCAATTTTTTTTTACTTGTCTAGGTTTAACTCGGGAAATTCAAGCTCTCAAAAAGGTTATATTTTTAAAAATTTACAACCGATAGCATAGTGATAAAAAGAACCAACATAAGAAAATTATGAAAAGGCATGACAAACTTATTTAAAATTTGATTATATATACTTGATCACATAAAAACCCATTCCCACAAAAGTGAGTTTTGAGCCTTTATTGAGCACACAATTCCATATCATTTGACTAAATGCTCATTTTTCGTTTCTTGTGTGAATAGCCGCTTGGTTCTTACGACTCTAGAACTTGCCATAACAATACATTCCCGGTCCTTATCAACTTAAACCCGAGTAAGTAAATGATGGAGGCATTAGGACTAACATTTTTTTCTACACCATTATTTTTCTTTTTCTTTTACCACCTACCCAAAAATCCCCCTAGTTAGCCCCTTTGAGCCTAAACCTTTTCGTTTCATCACCCAAAACAAAAAACCCTTTCACCCACCAAAACCTTTTTCATTTTTTTACCCTTTATTTTAGTAACAAGTTCGGTTCTTCGTAAAAAAAAAAATAAAAAAATAAAAAAATAAAAAAATAAAAAAAAAATAAATAAATAAAATAAAATTTAATGAAGCAAAAAGAAAATAAACAAACAAAGTAATCAAAAATAACTTTGTTTGAATAAAAGCTTCATTAAAAAGTTGAAAAAAAAAATATATACGAAAACCGACACTTGTTACGCTTTTTGCCCTTTTTTTTTTACTAACCACTAACCCAATCACCTACCTTTAACCCTAGCCAACCCTTAACCCACAAAGTCCTCTTGATATCTACAAAGGTATAAAAGTTAAAAAGGAGGAGGATTGATTTTTTGGCAAGCCTATGGTAGGAATAAGTTCCAGGACCGCTCTCGAGTGATTCACTAAAAATACACCTTCGGCCGAGTGTGAGTGATTTCCCCGCGAGGTATGTGAACTTGTATATAAATAGAATTTTAAAAAAAATATGTTATGCCCAATTAAGTAATTTCTTTTATGAACAGTTCTAAATAAATCATTACGAATAGGAGTGTAAATAAATAAAAATAAAACCCCAAAAAAGATCTTGGAAATCCCGACACTCTATGACAAGCCCAAAACCTTCTCTTCTACCTATTCCATTTGGGAGTGTAAGCCAAATATTAAAGAGTTTTGCTTGAGGACAAGCAAAAGTTCAAGTGTGGGGGTATTTGATGTGTGTAAAATGCAACATATAAATTACATCAAATGAGGCATAAAACTAACCCTTTTTTAGTACTAATATTGGAAAAAGAGTGTTTTTGTCTTCCTTTTGTATTTTCAGGATTAAATGAGCTCAAAAACGCAAAAGAAGCAAAAAGACAGCTAAATCCAACATAAATACAAGAAAAGGAACATTAGTGGATTGCCCGAACCCTCAACGGCACCTTCCAAAGCAAAATAGAGAAAACAGAAGGCTGAACACGCCCCGTGCTCAGCCAGCACGGGGCCGTGCCCAAGAAGCAGCAGAAAAGACAAACCTATAGAAGCTTCTATTGCCCACCACGGGCCGTGCTCAGCGGACACGGGGGCGTGTCGAAAGTACAGCAGGCGCATTTATTGTAATTGCGAATTACAATTAATGAGGAGAGAGAGTGTCAGACGGGCACGGGGCCGTGTCCAGCGGACACGGGGCCGTGTCCAGCTCTCTGTTCAGCCTATAAATAGGAGTGCTTGGATTCATTTCATCTCATCCCTTGGCACACCACCTCTCTCACACTTCATCCACCACCCACCACCATCACAACACCATCATCCACCACCATCATCCATTGTCCATCATAGAGTGTGTGAGTCGTCTCGGGATCCAAGATTGATCGTAAGAGTTCTTGACAATCAAGGCCATGTTTGCCTAAGTCTCTTACATCACTTGGTGAAGACAAAGTGTCTAGTATAATACTTTTTATTTCTAATCTTTTGCACTTTTTATTTGGTTTTGTATTAATGACTTTAATAACTAGTTACTTATGTTGAAGGTGATCTTTCCTTATCGTTTGTCCGTGGTGTCTTGGCATTATTTTACTGTCTATATAAAATAAAGGATTTTCACCATTCATATCTCCACGGTCTATATGGAGGTATGTTGGCTACCTGGTAGGGGGTTAAGGGAACGGTTTGGTAAAGGTCTTGCCATTGTTCAGCGTTTAGAGGTCCTGCAATGGACCTGGGTCAAATTTAGTAGGACCTCCTTCAATACTTCACGGTATTGGATGGCGGGGGTCCAAACTCTTTGATCCCCTCATAAGTTAACTACTATTAATACTATAACCCGGCTATTTAGGACTGTATCCCTGCTGACTCAGACTACTTAGTCGAGGGTAACGTCACCGCCAAAAGCGGGGCCTACCACAATACTGCATTAATAACTTAATTCATTATCTTCCAATAATCCACCCCTTTAGGATTGTATCCCTGCTGACTCAAACTACTGGGGTGAGGGTAACGTCACCTTCAAAAGAGGGGCCTACTACAATAACTAAGATAATCTCTTAATTATGTGCAAAAGTGCGGAAATAATCAAAGGTTATACTAGATACGAGTCGGAACCAAGTGATTCATCTTGTCTATCTTTTTTTTTTATTTTTATTTTCAGCATTTTAGTTAGTTTTTATTTTTCTTAGTTTAAAACATTTTTCTAAACTTTTATTTTGGTTAGACGTTGAGGATAAACCGGTATTAAAAGCTCTTGTGTCCTTGGACGACCTCGGTATCTTACCAACGCTATACTACACTCAACGATGGGTGCACTTGCCCATATGTGTGTTTAGTGTTAGTGAAATATCGTGTTTTATAAATTTAAAACTTGGCTAAAATAAGTGTTAAAAAGGGCTTAAAATATACACCTAAAATATACGACACTTCGCACGCATCAGAGATCAGAAGCAAAGAGAGAGGAGAGAGACGACAAGAGAGAGAAGAGATCGGAGAAGATGGTGGAACGGAGGTAGCGCCGTCGCTCACGGCGGCGGCGGTGGAGGCACAGGCGGTGGTGACTCCATTATCGACCAACCATCACTTCTGATTATCCCCACCATCGACCTTCACCTTCGAGTGACACCCACCATCTCTGATTAACATAGACGCCGACCGTCGGCCGACCACCGATTGGCCTACAATTAACCTTCGTTGACCTCTGATCAACTGTCATTCAGCGCTGATTAAAGAACAAAGTTGCATAATTTCTCTGATTTCAGTTCAGGTGAATCCAGGTATGAAAGATCATTATTTTTTTCTATGGTTATGAAAAACCTTTATGATGTGTTCTTGAATTTTTGAAATTAATTAGTGGGATTGTTATGTGGGTATTGAATTTGTTTATTGAAAAAGATGTGTCAAGTAAAGAAGCTGCAGTGAGCATGTTGAGTTAGGCTGAATTTAGATTCGAGTTACGATAAATGTAGGGTTGAAATTGAGTGTCGCCGGAAAAGAACAAGAGACAGAGATGGGGTGTGGGTTTGTGATGAAGATGATGATGATGGTGATGAAGATGATGGTGATGAAGATGACTTGGTCCTACTAATGAAGATGATGAAGATGATGTTGGAAGTAAAACTAAACAAAAATTATAAAGAGAGTTAATAAGCAAGTGTATTTTGGTCATTTAATATGGACTTAACTGAGAAATTTAACTGATGTTAGGGCTGGGGACCAACCGAGTGCATTTTTGACAAGTTTTGGGACCACGCGTGTAATTAATAAACAACTGGGACCAAGTCTGCAATTTTTGAAAACCACAGGGACCAACCAAGCATTTAACTCATTGTTAAATTTACGCATGTGTAAATGGTAAACTTACACACATGTAAATTTTCATTATTTATGAATTCATGTAAATTTAAACGTGTAAATTAAATTTATAACATTGTATTCGTATAATAATGATCAAGTTCTCGTGGTTTTTTCATCAAGTTTTCACTGTTTTTTAATTCGAATTGTTTTTGATCAAGTTGTTGCGGTTTTTTCATTCGTTCTCACTGATCTGATAAAATTTAACGTTCTTATTTAAACATTCCCCTAAGTCATATTATGCCTTAAATTAGTTATATTTAATTTGTAATCAGTCATATTATACTTAATGAGTTGTATTGGTTTGTGATTTAGGTGACACATTACCTTACCTTTAATGAGTTGTATTAATGTAGATGATACATTACCTAAATAAGTATGATGGGCCTTAATCAACACTAACTAGGGCTGTAAACGAACCGAACATTCAGCGAACAGTTTGTGAACGTTCGGTGGGAAGTTCGTTTATGTTCGTTCGATTAGCTTAACGAACGAACATGAACAAAATATTTCGTTCAGTTAGCTTAGCGAACGAACACGAACACGGGTCTCGTTAGTTCGACTGCGTTCGTGAACGTTCGGTAATATGTTCGTTTGATTATATTAAAAAAATAATAAATAATAAACATTTTATCTAAACATATTGAAGACTTGAAACCCTATTTTTTTTCTAAGTTAGCTAAAATTTGGACATTCTAAGATATTTTAGGGGATAATTATGTGTAAGTTAGTTAAACTTTATTTATCGTTTGGTGGTGTGGTAGACTTCTTGTGTTTTGATTTATAATTTGATGGTTGTATTTAAGGATAACAATGTTTTCATTTTTTTATTTTCAAGTTAAATGTTCATTTGCGTTCATTTTTGTTTGCTTACATTCATTTGTGTTCGATACCAGTGTTCGCGAACTGTTCGCGAACAATTGAATTTCCTTAACGAACGAACACGAATATAAACTTATGTTCGATATGCGTTCGTGAACAGTTCGCGAACATGTTAAATTACTTAACGAACGAATACGAACATGGCCTTGTTCGTGTTCGTTCGATTCGTTTACAGCTAACTAGTTATTGGGTGATATGCTGACTAATTAACCATGATGCGCCATAATTAATAATTTGTTATACTGGGTGATGATTGACCAAATTGATCGTGATGGGTCTTAATCGGTTGTATTAATTCTTATTTTCTTAACGGATGATAGATTTTTTTTAAATCTTTTTAATCATTAACTAACCTACTCCTATGTTTACCTACAACTTGCAGGATTTGAACCCTCACCTCACCTTTAGACTAGTGGGTATGGGGAGACTCATCCCCATGAGGATGGGCCGCCACGTAGGCGTCAAATCACCATCCCATCCCATGGAGGATGGGTCTCCTTGCATTTTAAGGGGGGTGGAGGATGGGGCTACGCCACCTAATTATTTTATAATTTTCTATGTTTTTTTTAACTTTATAAAAATTAAAAAATACAACATAAAACAACATAAATAAATTCATTTCATAACATAAAAAAAATTACATTTCCTAAAAATAAAAAAAAATTACATTTCCTAAAAAAAAACCTATGACGTCCATTTTTTCTTCACAGCTTCTTTCATCCTCCGATACACCTCGCGTTCATCCTCCAGAACCGAGTCGAGATCCAAACTCATAATCCTAAAATCCTCCGCTCGAGCATAGTCGGCCGACACGGTTTTCTTGTGACTATATTTTTCGGCCGCGAACTCTTTGAACGAACGGAATTCGCTTATCAACTCGTCCATTTTTGAAGCTGCCCCCGAGCCTCCCCCTCCACCCGAACCGCCCCCTCCACTCGAGCCGGCCCCTTTTCGCTTTCCGGCCGCCTCTTTTTTTGATTTGTCCCTTCCGGGGGGACGTTCCGACTCGTGAACGGGCAACACATCCTCGTCATATATCGGGTCGTCGTTTATGTCAATTTGACAACGAGCGGTGGAGCCTCCCACATATAACTTCCGGACTCGGAAGTTTTAGTCCGTTTGGCGGTTGCGACCTCATTTGGAACCGGCTTCCATTTTGGTTCTTTCTTTAAAACGTTCCATGCTCGGAGGTGCGGGAAAGGCGCTGGATTTTTTGAATCTCATTTAGCCATCGCAAGGTTAAGAATGTTCTCGTCGTTACTCCCACAAGGAGGACAAACGTAAATTGCGTTATAATACCCGCAAAATTCATTGACGATCTTGTTCATTTTTCGCCACTTGCCCGATACGGAATCGATATCACGCATCGGGCCTTGCCCCATAAGCTCGTTAAATCTATCCGTTGTCGCCTTCCAAAAACTAGAACCCGTTTGATTGTTCCCTAAAATTAAAAAAAATGCATTAGTAAAACTAAAAAATAAATCTTTTTAAATTTAAATTAAAAAAAATGAACTTTGGTTTATACCGACAATCGGGCAAGCTGAGGACTTAACATACCCAATTGCTAGTGCCTCCTCCTCTACTTTTGTCCACTGTCTCGGCTTTGCTCTCGAACCGCTTTTTTTTTTGCGGTGTCGGGTTCGGTTTCAACCGCCTTCCCCTTCCCCGTGTTTTTTTTGCTCTTGAGTTCTTTAGGTGGCGATTCGGGGACGACTTCTTCATCATCATGGTCAAGTTGAACCGGGGGTTGCAGTTGGGAAGTTGGCGGTTGCGATTGGAATTGATCAAGTTGAACCGAGTTGCGTTGCATGAATTGTTGGAGTGCTTGGTATTGTTGCATTTGTTGAACTTGGGACATGTGAGAGAAGGCGTTAGGTGATTGTTGGAAACCCGAAAACGTAAATTGTGGAGACACCCACGAAGGATCCATAGTCGGAGTGTAAGCGGGACTCGAAAAAAAGTTAGGTTGGTTCGGGTTGGGATTGTTCAGGTTGGGATTGTTCGGGTTGGGGTTGTTTGGGTTGAATGGATTCATGATTGCATAAAAAAGGGAGTGTTTTTTATAAAAATGGATGAGAATGAGAGAATAATGGGAGAAGTATTGAGGAAATAGTATAAAAAATGGTTGAAAAGAGGGGTATATATTTAAAGTGAAAAAGTTTTTTTTTTTTTTTTTTTTAATAATTATAGCCGTTACCAACAGCCAATTGTTTGAAAATGAGGCCCGTGAAGAACGTCGGGTGGGAGCCGGTTACGACGGGACGGGGCTAGGGGGCGGTGTGGGGGACCGCCCCATACCGCTTGGTCTTAGATTTATGACAAAATTATCGACAGTATTTATGTCTCTACTTTAAAGGCGTTGACCTTTTTTTATATTTATAACTCGTTTTCAGTATAGATCATAAAGGTATAGAATAATTTGTAATTTTGTGAAGAAATTTATCAACTAGAACTCCTTAGTACAAATTCTGAAATTAAAGAAGGATTATAATTAAATTTACAAAAAAATAGATGAAAATACTGAACTTATTAATTCTCTTGTGTAGTTAGAGGTGGTAAAATGGGCGGGTTGGGTTGAGTTGGTTGTTAGGTCAGAATGGGTTTAAGTTAGGATGAGCCAATTAAAAAAAAAGGTCAGAGTTTAGGTTAGAATGAGTTTGGGTTAGGATGAGTTTAAGTTAAAATGGGTCATCCTCAAAACCAATGAACAACCATGAGTAGTATTGCCAAATCCTACCGGCACAACGGTGGTTTTTTTGTCCTGCTTGTTGATTTTCTAGAAGACTTTTGAATGCATTTACCTATATTGAGTTAAACCACTCACCCTTTAGACTTATTTCTATTGACCCATCCTGACCAGTCCACTAATTCCTATTGATCCATTCTAACCCGTCCGCAATATAACACCTTTATTTCTCTACCCATTTCAACCTATTCCCTACTAAGGAACTGTCCATCTCAATCCATATACAAGAAAAAAAAAATCACCCATTCCAACCCATTTCTCTTCCCCTGGGCCAAGATTGCCAGGCATATGTGTAGTGAACTTGTGATCTCTGTTCCTGTTTTAATACTATATGATAAAACCGAATAAAAAATACAGCTTATTCATCTATTAAAAATTAAATATTTATAATAGAAAACTGTCAAGGTCTGATAGTTTTCTTCCTATACCAAAGACAAAATAAACCTTTGCTGAAAAACAAAAGGAAAGAAATTGGCCGCCCACGAAATGTTGCTAGTAGGTCACTATAAGTTTGCTAATGTTTAGTCTTTTGACTTCATATGTTCCACACTATGAACTAATTGTGTAATTGTACATTGTGTATTGTGCACCACTTGCCACCTTCTATATAAACCCAACCTTGTATCCAACTAGAACCCAACCACAAAATGGCTCACAACATCTCCTCTTTTCTTTCATTCCTTGCAATCTTTGCAGCCCTACAACAGACAACAGCTGTAGACTACACAGTCACCAACCGGGCTGCAGCTACCCCCGGTGGTGTCAAGTTCACCAATAACATCGGAGTCAGTTACACCAAACAAACTTTATTCTCAGCCAAAAAATTCATATGGGCCACATTCCAACAAACCACAAGAAGAGACATAAAGAATGTGGCAAGGGTTAGCGTGTTCATTGATGACATGGATGGTGTCGCGTATGCTTCCAACAACGAGATTCATGTTAGTGCAAAGTATATACAGGGATACTCTGGTGATGTCAAGACTGAAATCACTGGAGTACTTTATCATGAGATGACACATATTTGGCAATGGGATGGTAAAGGTCAAGCTCCGGGTGGATTGATTGAAGGAATTGCTGATTATGTGAGGTTAAAGGCTGGGTACGCACCTAGCCATTGGGTTCGACCCGGGCAGGGAGACAGATGGGACCAAGGGTATGATGTGACGGCTCGATTCCTAGACTATTGTAATGGTCTTAGAGGTGGGTTCGTTGCCGAACTTAATAAGAAGATGAGGAGTGGTTATAACAATGGTTTTTTCGTCGAGTTGTTAGGAAAGACGGTTGATCAACTATGGGCTGAATACAAAGCTAATGCTAATTAAGAGTGTCAATGTTTAGCTTTGAGAAATGGTGAAATTTTCAGATACTTATGCATAACTTAAATAATGACCTTTATGTTTTATTGTCACTATAGCTATTGTAAAAGTATATGATGCATAAGTATTTAAGCTATATACCTTTCAAAAAAAAAAGTATTTAAGCTATATAAAACAAGTCATAACGTCTACTTTTTATGTTATAAGTATTCTATATATACATATATATAACATGTAAAGGATGGCGTTCATAATTTTAGAACTAAATACAACTAGTTCTATACCCGTCCGATGGACAGGTATATTAATGGTTTAATGATAATATATATAACTCAAATTTCGACCCGTTTTGTCTAAACCTACAAAAGTATTGCTAATAGCTTCAAAAGGAGGTTAGAAACGCGTGGCAAATGTGCTCTCAAGAACATGATTGTATGCATAACTTAGTAGATTGTAAAGAAAATTTTTTTTTTAAATTACTGGTAGGAACTTAACAAAATATATTAACTTTAATGTATCAACATACAATCATACTTAACAATTAAAAAACAAATACACATAAGCAACCATAAATCCATCTTTTTTTTAACGGCCAACAAATCAATCCCGAGCACTCTCGGGGCACCCAATGGACAAACGGAGTACTCTGAGAGTAACCCGAGTCGTCCACCACCAAATCCGGGGAAAACACAGTAACCCATCCATCCGTAGGCACGACGGTAAATTACCAGTAAAACCCATTTGGCTCAAGGATCGAACCTAGATTTTCCTGGGTCTTCTATCACTGTCCACTAGTGCCTCACTCTTTTTTTTTGCAACCAAATGAGAATTTAACTTGAGTCTTCAAAGAAGAACTCAAGTTCTCCTACCACTTGAGCTAGAGGTGCAACCATAAATCCTTCTAGCCCGCAATATTTCATTCCCCTCTCCCCTCCATATTCGGATGCTGCTCAAATATCCATCCAGCCTTCAAAACATCAACAGTGTGTTAACAACAAACGAGAAAAATATCTAAAAGCAATGAGCATACAACTTTTTAATATTTAAATATATTTCAAGCATAAATAAGAGCAAAAAAAATAATCCAAAGAAATTGACCTCTGAGTCTAGTTTCAAGCACCACTTCAGCAAGAGGGTCTGACAAAACTCATTTGGGTGAAATTATCAAGAATCCTCTTTATTAATGGTACACCAAAATTAGGACATTTTCTCACAATTTTATAAATTTTAAACTTTAATTGATACTCCATGAGAGATAATCAGATTAGCAGATTTTAAAGAATACTTTTGGTTTTATTAAAGATAATGCTTAATAGCATATCATTGGGAAGCATCACGAGCTCACTCAATGCACTAAGGATAAGGTAAAGGCATAAAGCTATTTAGAATAAGCAATCCAAAACACCCCTTTATTGGCTTATTATTTTACATGATTATATGCTAATACAATATTACTTAGACCATAGGGTGTGGTTTGGGTAGTCCCTTTGGAAACTACTCGCCACGTAGGCGTCGCGTCACATGGGGTGGAGGACCATTCCCTTGGGGACTACCCAAGGGTGTGGATATGGATCATCCCCTTATTTTTTATATGTAAAACTAGCTTTGAGAGACCCACTTTATCACACAACAATACACACAACTAATGGGGTGGCCCACCTTAATTTGCCCCGTCTCAAACGACATGGAGATGCCGGAAGCGCCGCGACGAGCCCAAGAGAAGCGCTGTGGGACGAGGGGGACGAGCAACAGCCGAGGTGGGACGTTCCCCACACCCTTCGGTCTTAAACACCATCAGAGAACAAAATATGCAAACCAAACATTGTGAAAGCAATGATTACCTGACAAACTTCCAAATGGATCTTTATAGCAATCTCACTCATGCATGTTCAGGCAAAAGGTGTCAAATTTTCTAGAAATACCAAAATTGCTCGAAAAACATCTTTTGATTTTATACATTCAGTGTAAGTCTTTATGGTTTTAACACCAACCTTTGGTTCCTCTGGGAAGAAGACATAGATC
Organism: Helianthus tuberosus; assembly: GCA_030545235.1. Classification (NCBI taxonomy): domain Eukaryota; kingdom Viridiplantae; phylum Streptophyta; class Magnoliopsida; order Asterales; family Asteraceae; genus Helianthus; species Helianthus tuberosus. Next base: position 88,412 of record JARYGA010036149.1, read on the forward strand.
TGTGTCATAAAACAAAGAAAAAAAGTTAAAAATGAGATAAATTAGAGAACCAATAGAAAACCAGGCATCAAAGCCTATGAGCGTTAATAGTGTGTGCACAGAAATGAGTTGTAGTTAGAAAGTTCAGCACCTAAGACAGTTCAGATGAAAAATATAAGTAGACATAACTCTTTATTAAATAGGCATCTTAACCAGTTTCTTATTTCTACTTGACCAATATAACACACATTGAAAATTGCCCGTTTGTGAAAATGGACCAAGAACATGTGATAGTGATAATCTACAATATCTCCGTTGTCCCATTTATCCCCACATTTTCAGTGAACCAACAAAAATAAATTAGACCAAGAATAAAAAAGAATTCCAATCACATTTTCAATTCCAATAAGGCATCCATACATGATAACTTTTGATGGTAGGTGTGTTGGTTTTTGTAATGATGAGAGCATAGATAAGTACCTTCATTTGAACCACATCATTTATAAATCGGAATTATAAAACCACATCACTTTAATTAATATTAAACATCCAGTTGTTCACAACACATCGTCAAATCCAATAAAACATCAATTAAGGAACCTTTTTGCAGAAACTGAGATTGATTCAAACGAATTGATGATAATCCATGGGTGCCTTACTCAACGACGACTAATGTGAAACAAAACTCCAAAAAGTTCAACCGGGAGAAATTAAGCAAGGGTTTCTTTTTGGCCGAGTTTGCATGTGGGGTTTCAAATTCGGAAGATGAAATATGGATCCTGTTAGATATTTTAGTGTAATTGGGATTGACTTGGTGATCAAAGCGAATAATAATACACATCAAGCAAGTTAGGAGATGCGGGAGTGCACGATTGTTTGAGTTATTATAATTCGAAGGGCGAAGCCCGTGCTCTACGAGGTTCCAAGGGGGCAACAGTCTCTTGGCGGGGGTCCGGGGCGCAGCCCCTGGCTGGGGTCTGGCTGGGGTAGAGCTAATTAAATTGCTTTAATAAAACTGCATTACACAATTTAATTTTCTGGAAATTGACTCTTTTCGAAATATTAAGACAATGACAGTTTTATTTGGCAGTTTTGTCTTAAAAAACTTAAGATAACTGCCATTAGGCAGTGACACCCTCAAAATAACAAAAAATTCGTAGACAATTTTTGATTTCCTTCTTCCTGGTTCTGACAATTCACATACAAAACATACCCTGGTTCAATTTCTCGAAATCAGAGTTGTATCCGATTAAATTATTCAGGTGAACCACCGAAATAATTTGATCTGAGAGTGATTACACGCCTCTCTGATCATCCGGTTTTCTGAAATTTTCCAACAAGACCCTAGAACTTGATCCCGACCTGGTTGAAGAGCCCTGAATTAATCCATAATATGCTTCGAGATTCTGGTGGATAAAGCTAGATGAAGTTGGCAAAAGATATATTTTGAATTTTATTTGAAATTTGAACTTTATTTATTGTTTATCATTTGAGTCATCGTTAGTTTGTTTTTGGGTCTACATATTTACACACCTTAATGCCTATTTCCACACCCTTCAAGACCCCTCGTATAGACCTATACGAGGCGTATAGGGTTGCTTTTCCGACCAGCTCTGCACCAAAGCACAATGTCAAATCAATCACATCAGACGGGGAGTCTAGGTCTGTACGAGGGAAGGATACAAGGCACTAAGACGCCTCGTATAGTCCTATACGAGGCGTCTTCAGTGACTGATTTGACTATACGTTTGACAAGTGACTTAAAGCTATACGGGGTGTCTAGAGCTATACGAGGCGTCTATGAGCAACATAAAGTGCAACATACAGTGTATTCTTTGTCCACCCCGAGCATTCAACGTTTCCTTCATTCTGCTTCTTTTGCTTCTTCTTCTTTCATTCTGCTTTGCATTTGTGTTCTTATCATCCCGAAGTGTTGAAATGACATCATACTGAGACGGCAACTATGTCTTCGGGCAGTATTCTAACGAGAACTGGGTGCCCGAAAGCGACCCGGTAACAGTTATTAGCTTAAATGTTTTAATTAGTTTTTATTTTAGTTTATTATTTACTAATGATGATACGGTTCTTTATTTTGGAGGAGTCTTGCGTTCCCGATTCTAATGAGCAAGAGGAGGCTGTGTCTAGTATATAAGGAGAACAAAATAGACCGTTTCTAGATTTGAACAAGCATCCCCCTGTTGATGAAACAACCCTTGTAGATGACTCATACCATGCTGGTCAACCAAGTTATCCGACGCAACAAGGGTATCCGGATTATAGATACGGGTGTGAATATTCTTACGTAGGAGACGGTGGATACGGAGGAAACGGTGGATACGGTGGATACGGAGGAGACGGTGGATACGGTGGATACGGAGGAGACGGTGGATACGGAGGAGACGGTGGATACAGTGGATACGGAGGATATGGTGGATATGGTAGATATGGTGGTGAGACACCTCCCATCCAGGACAGTCCGTACGTAAAAACGCATGTATTAATTACTATTTTTTTATTATTATTTAATTATTTTTATTATTTATTATTTATTTATTTATTATTATTATTTTTATTATTATTAATATTATTAGTATTATTATTGTTATTATTATTAATATTAATATTATTTATTATTTATTTATTATTATTATTATTATTATTTATTATTTATTTATTTATTAAAATTATTTATTATTATTGTCGATGTTACAGGTTTTCAACTCTTTAGATGAACTAAAGAATCGGATACAAGAAATAGCAAACGCGGATGGTTTCGTTATTGTCACCCGTCGATCAAAGAAAACCGGGGGAAGAACCGGGAGGGTATGGCTTGAATGTGATCGTGGTGGTGAGCACCAGACTACAGCAACACTTAGAAAAGCCGGAAGCAAAAAAACCGGTTGCCCGTTTTACCTGCTGGCTGTGCGAAACCACCCGTATGAAACCTGGGAGTTTAAAGACGGAAAAATTGAACATAACCACGAACTTTGTGAGGACCTGTCGGCCCACGCGTTTGTGCGAAGGTTTACTCCAAGCGAAATGAAACTGATCGAGCAGCTGACAGCTCAAAACATGGAGTCGCGCAAAATATTTCAAACGATAAGGAAGCAGGACCCCGACAGGTTTCATGTTCAGAAAGACGTTCAAAAAGTTGTGGCGAAGATTAGAGACGAACAAAGACAAGGATTGACTCCCATGCAGTCACTAGAAAAAAAATTGATAAACAACGACTTTAGTTACGAGACACGGGAGGGACCCGGAACAGAGATCGTAACAGAGATCTTCTTTCTTCATCGGGACTCGAGATGCATGTGGCGTGCATTCCCCCACGTCATGCTGATCGATGCGACGTACAAGACAAACATATACAATATGCCCTTTATCCAGATTGTTGGTTTGACGCCTACCAACAAATCGTTTATTATCGCGCATGCCGTTGTTAGTAAAGAACGGGGTGATAACTTTGTGTGGGTGCTTGAGAGGGTCAAGTCAATGTTGGATGAATGTATGGAGCCACGTGTGATTTTAACGGATAGAGACCTAGCCCTTATGGGCGCGTGTGCTAAAGTATTTCCAGACGCCTCCAGGCTTCTTTGCAGGTGGCACATACAACAGAATGTTATGAAGCACTGCAAGGGTGCCTTCACAGACGAAGACTGGAAGAAATTTTTGTCATTCTGGGGGACATTGATTGAGTCTCCATCCATACTTATCTACGAGTACCACTTGCGCAACATGCGACAACGACTTGTGGAGTGCAAACGTTCTAGTAAGTTTTTATAATAACATACGACTCACCTATGCAAATTTTATTAAATTATTTTTACTTTTAGGAGTCTTCAAATACGTGTATGATAACTGGCTAAAAGACTATAAGGAGATGTTCGTCTTTGCGTGGACTGATAAGAGGCGCAACTTTGGTAATCGTACCACAAACAGAGTTGAGAGCCAACACGCCAACTTAAAGAGATACGTCCTAGATAGGAGCTCGCTGGACCGTGTAGTTGGTTGTGTCCAGGATATAGTTGAGACACAGTTCGGTGAAATAAGGAAGACTTTTCGAGATAGCATCGAAAAAAGAATGACCCACCACAAACACCCGTTGTTTCAACACCTACTTGGAAAAGTATCCCATACAGCCCTTGATTTGTTGAGGGGCGAGGCAATTAGGAAGGTATATGTCTTGGAGCGCTTTCATTCATTATGTGGTTGCCAAATGTGGCACAGCAGTGGGTTGCCCTGTGCTTGTAGGATAGAAAAGTACATTCTTGAAGGTAATAATTGTTAAACGTACAACACTTGTGTGATATATTTCCGTTAATCATGTGACTTAAACAATGTTATTTTTAACCGTGCAGAGCGTCCGATTCAACTCGAAGACATAGACGTCTTCTGGCGGAAACTTAACTTCCAAAGTTGTAAATTGATAGACGATGACGTGGACGTGGTCGAAGAGCTAAATATTGTTAGACAACAATTAGAGTCGCACCCCCCAGCTCAGCAAAAAAGCCTGATATCAAAGATTAAAGCGGTGTTGACTCCAAAGAAATCTACCAAGAAACCACCGGTTGTCCAACAAAATACTCGTGGCCGACCAACAACAAAGCAGGTACAACAAAGGTTGGACGAGGCCTCTCGTATAGATGAAGAATTGAGGAGAAGCTCATTCGGTAATGCAAACACGTTCTTTGAAGGTTCCCGACAAAGTAAGTACGATAAACCTCGCCACAGCTCTACGTTCCGTCACAGGCCTCTCAACAGTCGGTTATAAGGTCCCAAAAACCCAAAGCGAGCCTAAGTCTTTCAAAGAGTTCTAAGAAGAAAGAGACACGAGATGCTCACGATTTTCCGTTAATCATTGGGGACGAGTACGTGGGAATCATCGAACAGTTTAAGTATGACATTCCGCTAGTGTTCCATCCGTACTCGTGCATACGAGATGTGATGCCGGACGGTCATTGTGGGTTTCGGTCTGTGGTTGTGGGCTTAGGTATGGAACAGAGTTCATGGGGGCTCATTCGAAGGCACCTTGTCCAAGAAATGGATCAGAACAAATCGATCTGGTTCCCAATATTTGAAGCATGGGGTAAAGGTTATTTTTACACGCATCGTCAGGGCCTAATTTGGGATTCAATGTCCGGTTGTGGGGGGGATCACTGGATGGACTTCCCCTTTGCAGGACTTCTTATTGCACAAACGTACGGTATCGGGGTGCACCTGTTAACGACAACCATGGGTGCGAGTTCAACTTTCTTCCCGATACTAAGTCCTCCGGCTAATCAACAACCATTGTTCATAACGTTTACACATGTAAACGAGAACCACTTCATACATGTTAAGCTGGAAGGGGATTATCCAATGCCACCAGCACACGGACTATGGTTGATGTAACACCCCGAAAAAAATATAAAACTTTATATTAGAATTATAAAGTATAATTAAACAAGATTTTACTAACTAGAAATTTTAACCTAGTTAGTTAATAGACTAGAAATAGCTTATGAAGAGGTTAAAGGTTACTAAACAATATGTAAGACAAAGTTGAGGGGGTTAAGTTGGCATAATTGAAACTTAAATTTGTTAAAACATATTAAAATAAAACAAACACCCCAAAAAGGGCATGTTGGTCGATCTGGGGAAGACCAGGTCGACACCCACCTAATTCGAAACCCTAAAATCATAAAAACTTTCAAATTAGAGGTGTTAATCTGGTCCAAATCGAGAATTGAGCATAGAATCGTAATCCTCACTGTAAGAGGATTCTAAGGTATGTGAAATTTGATGAAATCCATTAACTTGAAATTCTCATGATTTTGAAAATCTGAAATTAGATGCTTGCATGTGTGTTATTTGGTTAGATTAAAGTTGATTGGATGTTTAGAAGTAAAACCTAACTAACTATTGGAGAAATCATGCCCAAATTCAGAAAATTCTATGAATCCATGGAAGCTAGGTTATGGGTTTTGTAAGATAATGATGAACACTAGGATTTGAATGATAAATTCTAGTATAAATTTCATCTTAGGAGGTAATTTCTGCATATTGATGTTAAAATGTGTGCAAGGTTACTAATTAAAGTGAAATTTGGGGTTTAATTTGCAAGTCATGAACTTGGAGATGATGGTAGGAAAATCTGACCCGTTAGGTGTTTGTAGAAATGCCTAAGTGAGGATTTTCATATTAAATTTGATAAGAACGCAGATTTGATCATGTTTCACAATGATATGAATATGGTCATGGAAAGAGTTCTAAACAAGATTGTAAAACTGAATTTTCTAGGCAAAGAGTCCGGATCATCAAGCGGACAAGCCGAAGGGAATTCACGGGGGAAAGGCGTGCTCTAAAGGTACGAAATTATCGTTTCGTTACATTGTGTATTATTTAATAGATTTATGTCGTAGTTGGAAAACATGGTAAACATGATGAATCAAAGTACTACGGAAATGACTTTCCGTCTTAATCTAGTGAGATGGGTCAAAGTAATTGTTAGAAATTTGAGGTTAGAATTACATTGTTCGACGATTAATTCTTGATCTCTAAACGGGTCGAACAATCTAACAAGGTATGATTAACTCTTTGAATTTGGATTGAAAGATCTTTAATGATTATAAATTCATATCATCCACATAATATGAGATTTTAGTATTTCAATATCGTAGATGGATTGAAGTTTGAAAGTTAGAATCTTGGTGTGAAAATGTAAAACAAAGCAAAAATTGAAACTCCAGGTACTACCGTAAATTACGGTAGTACCGTAATTTACGGTGGAGGAAAAATGCTTTACGGTAGGAACCTACTGATTTACGGTGGTTATAAACTTTCAAGGCTCACCGTAAATTACGGTAGTACCGTAATTTACGGTAAACCCAGAAAAGTTACACTTCGTTTTATTTTACGTTGATGATGAAATTAATTGTTTATACTATACATCTAAAAGTCAAAACTAATATTTTTAATGGTTTTGATTCTAGGTGATTAGATGGATCGCACGGACGGTGATCAAGCAATGACGAAAGAACCGAACACAATTTTTGAAGCTTCCGCTATGTGTCTTAATCTTATTTAAGTCTTGTTCATGGAATGTATCTAAACACTCAAACAACTTTTGAATGTTCTAATTGGGTCAAGTGTTGACTATCTTTTATGATACTTCTAAAACTTTGTAAATCTACTTAATTTTGTTATAAATATTCCAAATCTAATGTTAATTCTAGTTAAAATTTAAGGGTGTTACAAGTTGGTAATCAGAGCTCATGGTTGTCAATAAGTGTTCGGTTCAAGCTTGATCGATCGTCCGGTAAGAATTAACTTGTTTTGTTAATAGATTATGTACTATGTATAGAGTGAGAAATGAACAATATGCATGAAAAGAGTGTGTAAGCTCACTCAAAAACAAGAAATGCATGAAACAAGAATGATCAAATCAAGTTACGGACTTGATTGAATAGAAACAAGAATGATCAAATCAAGTTACGGACTTGATTGAATAGAAACAAGAATGATCAAATCAAGTTACGGACTTGATTGAATAGAAACAAGAATGATCAAATCAAGTTACGAACTTGATTGAATAGAAACAAGAATGATCAAATCAAGTTACGAACTTGATTAAATCAAAACAAGTAAAGCATGTGTTATAAATGGAATGTTAACAATTTATGTAAACATTTCAGAAATCGAGATGGCCGATGGAGGCAATGCTAATGCGGTGCCAAGAGTCACCGAACAAGTGAGGGAAGTGATTGCCGAAGAGGTTGGAAAGGCGATCGAAAACAGTTTGTCGGGTTTTATTGATAAAATCCAACACACGGTCTTATCAATAGTAGAAGATAGAATCAAGAAACTGGAAGATGATTCAAATGTAGCAAAGGAGAAGCGAGGAGGACGAAAGCCTTGTTCATACAAGGAATTCATGGCTTGTAAACCACCAACATATAATGGGGAGGTTGACCCAATAGTGTGCCAACGATGGCTAAGTGACATCGAAGGAGTGTTCGAGAGAACCCATTGTGACGAAGAAGACTACGTAGCCTATGGTACGGGTCAACTAAGAAGTCAAGCGAAAGATTGGTGGGATAACAAAAAGAAGGAGATTGGAAGTGAAGCGGCTAAGGCCATGACTTGGGAGGAGTTTAAGACGCCGTTTCTTAAACACCATAGTCCCAAGGCGGTCGTAAATAAAATCAAGGAAGAGTTCATGCAACTCAGACACAAAGGTGAATCCATAGACAAGATCATGGGGATGTTTATGGACAAGATGAAGTTCTGTGACGAATTGATAACGAATGAAGAGCAAAAGGTCTATTATTACCATAACATGCTAAGCGCGGAATATAGAGAGTTCATAACCCCTTCAAAGTACGAGACCCTTACCGAGATTGTCAATGCTGCTCGGGAAAGGGAGATCGAATTGAAAAAGAGTATAGAACGGGGTGAACGAAGGGCACTAGATGTGAATCCAAGCCCTACCAAGAAAGCAAGAACGAATGAAACAGCAAAGAGATCAGATGCTAAAGGTAGTACACCAGGTTGCAAAATTTGTGGGAAAAATCATAAGGGTGAATGCCGTTACAAGGATAAGCCTTGTCCTATATGCAAGAAAACGGGACATATGGCCATGTCATGCCCGGAGAAAGTGACGGTTTGTTATAACTGTTATCGAACGGGTCACAAGAAGTCTGAATGCCCGGAACTGGTTGGCAAGAAAGATGGGCAAGAACCGAAAGGTGAGGCCCCGAAAGCAAAGGCAAGATCTTTCCAACTAACTGCTGCAGAAGCAAAGATTGAACCCGACGTGGTCTCAGGTATATTTGCTGTAAATTCAATTCCCGCACACGTGTTATTTGATACGGGTGCGAATAAATCCTTTGTTTCATATGGGTTTATTCGACATCCTTCATTTATTTTAACAAAATTACCTGTGCCTTTAGAAGTAGAGATAGGTAATAACAAAAGCTTTATTGTTTGTGATGTATGTGAAAATGGCAAACTGAGCATTGACGACGAAGAATATTTGATAAATCTAATCCCGATGTCGATGGGAGAATTCCAAGTAGTCGTGGGGATGGATTGGCTATCTCAATACCATGCAAAGGTCGTGTGTTTTCGCAAAGAGATTAAACTAACATCTCCGAGCGGAAAACACGTCACCATTTATGGCGAAAAACGAGGCAATCCCATAGTATGTTCGATGTTGAAAGCTCACAAGCTCATGAAGCGGGGATGCAAAGCATTTATAATCTATGCAAATGAGGCGGAGAAAGAGTCACGGAAGATTGAAGATGTACCGGTGGTACGAGATTTTGAAGATGTTTTTCCGGAAGATTTACCGGGGATACCGCCTGAACGGGAAGTAGAGTTCGGGATCGAATTGATTCCGGGCGCGAAACCTGTAGCAAAAGCCCCGTACCGACTTGCACCGTCGGAATTACAAGAGCTAATGTCCCAAATTCAAGATTTGCTTGACAAGGGATTTATAAGGCCGAGTGTGTCTCCTTGGGGCGCGCCGGTGTTGTTTGTAAGAAAGAAGGACGGGAGCATGCGCATGTGTATCGATTATCGGGAGTTAAACAAACTCACGGTAAAGAATCGATACCCGCTCCCGAGGATAGATGACTTATTTGACCAACTACAAGGCGCGAGTTGGTTCTCAAAAATTGACCTTAGGTCGGGGTATCACCAACTAAAGGTCAAAGAAGAAGATGTGCCGAAGACGGCTTTTCGCACAAGATATGGACATTACGAATTTCTCGTGATGTCATTTGGGCTAACAAATGCGCCCGCGGCTTTCATGGACCTCATGAACCGGGTTTGCAAGCCAATGCTGGATAAGTCGGTCATTGTGTTTATCGATGATATCTTGGTGTATTCGAAAAGTGAAGCCGAACACACACGTCACTTACAAGAAGTGTTAGAGACACTTAGACGAGAGAAGTTGTATGCAAAATTCTCTAAATGTGCCTTTTGGTTACGAGAGGTTCAATTCTTAGGCCATGTTATAAACGCGGACGGAGTATTGGTGGATCCGTCAAAAATAGAGGCAGTGTCAAAATGGAATCCTCCGAAGAACCCTTCGGAAATTAGAAGCTTTTTGGGGCTTGCGGGATATTATAGGAGATTCATTCAAGATTTCTCCAAGATTGCATCGCCACTAACAAAGCTAACCCAAAAGAAAGCAAAGTTTGTGTGGGGAGTCGATCAAGAAAAAGCGTTTCGGACGCTAAAAGAAAGGCTAACTCAAGCTCCGGTACTGACATTGCCGGACGGAGTCGAAGACATGGTGGTCTATTCGGACGCTTCATTATCAGGGCTCGGTTGCGTGTTGATGCAACGAGGCAAGGTAATAGCCTATGCCTCGAGACAATTGAAGATACACGAGAAGAAATACCCCACGCACGATCTTGAACTGGCGGCGGTGGTGTTTGCGTTAAAAATATGGAGGCATTATTTGTATGGGGTAAAATGCACCATATTCACCGACCACAAGAGCTTAAAATACTTCTTCGATCAGAAGGAGTTAAATATGCGACAAAGACGATGGCTAGAAACGGTGAAGGACTACGACTGTGAGATACATTATCACCCCGGAAAAGCAAATGTGGTAGCGGACGCCCTAAGCCGAAAAGCTGACTATGTCCCAATACGAGTGAGATCGATGCAACTCGTGGTAACCTCGGGTATACTTGAACGTATTCGAGAAGCGCAATTAGAAGCGGTAAAAGAAGAGAATTGGAAGAAGGAAAGAATAATTGGGCAGTTGAAAGACTTGTCGGATGGGAATCACGGGTTAAAGACTCGATCCGGAAGGATATGGGTCCCACATACCTGTGGAGTAAAGGCGCTTCTACTTGATGAAGCCCATAAATCCCGTTATTCAATTCATCCGGGTGCGACCAAGATGTACAATGATTTGAAACAAAATTATTGGTGGCCCGGAATGAAGAGGGATGTGGCGAAGTATGTGGAAAAATGCTTGACATGTTTACAAGTCAAGGCGGAGCATCAGAAACCCTATGGCAAACTCCAACCGTTGGAAATTCCGGTTTGGAAATGGGAACATATTACAATGGACCTGTTAACCAAACTGCCTAGGACAAATCGTGGTTATGATGCCATATGGGTGGTGGTGGATAGATTGACGAAAAGTGCTCACTTCATTCCGATTCGTGAGACTTATACGTCAGAAAAGATGTCAGAAGTCTATACCAATGAAATCATAGCACGTCATGGAGTGCCGGTGTCCATCGTGTCCGATAGGGATACCCGGTTTACCTCGAAATTCTGGCGTGAATTCCAAGAACAAATGGGGACCAAGTTGTACATTAGCACTGCGTACCATCCCCAAACGGATGGACAAAGTGAAAGAACGATACAAATATTGAGTGACATGCTACGGGCGTGCATAATCGACTTTGGAGGCAGTTGGGATGTTCACCTACCGTTAGTTGAGTTTTCGTATAACAACAGTTACCAATCTAGTATTAAAATGGCACCATACGAACTGCTTTACGGTAGGAAGTGTCGAACCCCGGTTTGTTGGGGTGAAGTGGGTCCACGTGAACTCGCCCACCAAGACATAGTACAAGCCACGAACGAAAAGATCGATAAAGTTCGGGCGCACTTAAAAGCGGCCCAAGACAGGCAAAAGGCGTATGTAGATAAAAGGAAAAGGCCAATTGAATTTCAAGTCGGTGACATGGTCATGCTAAAAGTGTCCCCATGGAAAGGTGTTATTAGATTTAGAAAGAAGGGGAAGTTAAGCCCAAGGTTTATCGGGCCATTTAAAATTATCGGAAGAGCTGGCAAGGTAGCTTACCGTCTTGAACTACCGGAGGAGCTGAGTGGGATCCATGGCACGTTTCACGTATCTCAACTAAGAAAGTGCCTAGCAGACGAAACGACCTATATCCATTACGATGATATCGAAGTGGATAATAGTCTAAATTATGTGGTAAGACCGGTTGAAATTTTAGACAGAAAGGTCAAACGTTTACGAAATAAACAAATTGAACAAGTCAAGGTTAAATGGGAGCATAGAAAGGGTTCGGACATTACGTGGGAGTCCGAAGAGGAGATGCGACGTCTTCACCCTACATTGTTTGGTACGTACTACGATTTCGAGGACGAAACCCTTTTAAGGGGGGTGGACTTGTAACACCCCGAAAAAAATATAAAACTTTATATTAGAATTATAAAGTATAATTAAACAAGATTTTACTAACTAGAAATTTTAACCTAGTTAGTTAATAGACTAGAAATAGCTTATGAAGAGGTTAAAGGTTACTAAACAATATGTAAGACAAAGTTGAGGGGGTTAAGTTGGCATAATTGAAACTTAAATTTGTTAAAACATATTAAAATAAAACAAACACCCCAAAAAGGGCATGTTGGTCGATCTGGGGAAGACCAGGTCGACACCCACCTAATTCGAAACCCTAAAATCATAAAAACTTTCAAATTAGAGGTGTTAATCTGGTCCAAATCGAGAATTGAGCATAGAATCGTAATCCTCACTGTAAGAGGATTCTAAGGTATGTGAAATTTGATGAAATCCATTAACTTGAAATTCTCATGATTTTGAAAATCTGAAATTAGATGCTTGCATGTGTGTTATTTGGTTAGATTAAAGTTGATTGGATGTTTAGAAGTAAAACCTAACTAACTATTGGAGAAATCATGCCCAAATTCAGAAAATTCTATGAATCCATGGAAGCTAGGTTATGGGTTTTGTAAGATAATGATGAACACTAGGATTTGAATGATAAATTCTAGTATAAATTTCATCTTAGGAGGTAATTTCTGCATATTGATGTTAAAATGTGTGCAAGGTTACTAATTAAAGTGAAATTTGGGGTTTAATTTGCAAGTCATGAACTTGGAGATGATGGTAGGAAAATCTGACCCGTTAGGTGTTTGTAGAAATGCCTAAGTGAGGATTTTCATATTAAATTTGATAAGAACGCAGATTTGATCATGTTTCACAATGATATGAATATGGTCATGGAAAGAGTTCTAAACAAGATTGTAAAACTGAATTTTCTAGGCAAAGAGTCCGGATCATCAAGCGGACAAGCCGAAGGGAATTCACGGGGGAAAGGCGTGCTCTAAAGGTACGAAATTATCGTTTCGTTACATTGTGTATTATTTAATAGATTTATGTCGTAGTTGGAAAACATGGTAAACATGATGAATCAAAGTACTACGGAAATGACTTTCCGTCTTAATCTAGTGAGATGGGTCAAAGTAATTGTTAGAAATTTGAGGTTAGAATTACATTGTTCGACGATTAATTCTTGATCTCTAAACGGGTCGAACAATCTAACAAGGTATGATTAACTCTTTGAATTTGGATTGAAAGATCTTTAATGATTATAAATTCATATCATCCACATAATATGAGATTTTAGTATTTCAATATCGTAGATGGATTGAAGTTTGAAAGTTAGAATCTTGGTGTGAAAATGTAAAACAAAGCAAAAATTGAAACTCCAGGTACTACCGTAAATTACGGTAGTACCGTAATTTACGGTGGAGGAAAAATGCTTTACGGTAGGAACCTACTGATTTACGGTGGTTATAAACTTTCAAGGCTCACCGTAAATTACGGTAGTACCGTAATTTACGGTAAACCCAGAAAAGTTACACTTCGTTTTATTTTACGTTGATGATGAAATTAATTGTTTATACTATACATCTAAAAGTCAAAACTAATATTTTTAATGGTTTTGATTCTAGGTGATTAGATGGATCGCACGGACGGTGATCAAGCAATGACGAAAGAACCGAACACAATTTTTGAAGCTTCCGCTATGTGTCTTAATCTTATTTAAGTCTTGTTCATGGAATGTATCTAAACACTCAAACAACTTTTGAATGTTCTAATTGGGTCAAGTGTTGACTATCTTTTATGATACTTCTAAAACTTTGTAAATCTACTTAATTTTGTTATAAATATTCCAAATCTAATGTTAATTCTAGTTAAAATTTAAGGGTGTTACAGTTGACCCACCGAACACCCCATACGGAACAATGGGAAGATATGTACTTGCCACGTCTAGAATGGTATACATCGATAATGAATCCTCCGCCAAGATCAAACCCCAGTCTTAATTACATCGACGGTGATACGGAAGAATGATTTTTGTAATTAATAGTATTTTTTTTATTAATTCCAATAATTTTCTACAATTTCTATAAATTTTTTTATAATTTGTATCATTTTTCTATAATTAGAATTGATTAAAACAGGTTAATAACATTTAAATAAAAAAAATACAAATATACGACTCGTATAGAGCTAGACGCCTCGTATAGTGTTGAACAAAAGACCAATTAGCCCCTGGTATGCCCCCAATCTAGGCTTATTTCAGGGGCTAAAAGGTCATTCTACAATACCCAGACGCCTCGTATAGATCTATACGAGGCGGGTTTTTGAAAATTTGAATTTTGAATATTTGAAAATCAAAATTTGAATTTATTGAATAAGGACGATTCGTATAGATCTATACGAGGCGTCAATAGTGTCGGCAACAATTCTTTTTTTTTTTAATTTGAATTTTGAAAATATTTTATGTTAATTACTAATATACCCCTGAAAGTCCCTAATATAGGCCTTTAACAGGGGCTTAAAGGTAATTTACAAACCCAGACGCCGCGTATAGATCTATACGTGTCGTCCATTAAGGCGGCAACTTTTAAAGTTTTTGTTTTTTAATTATTAAAAAAAGGTTTATTAAATAACCATTTTGCCCATGTAAAGCCCCCAATATAGGCTGGGGCAAAATGGTAATTAACCATTCCAGAAATATCTTTTTGGATTGGTTAATTACCATTTTGCCCCTGAATAATGCCTATACTGGGGGCTTAACAGGGGCAAAATGGTCATTTAATAAAAAAGCAGGACGACACGTACAGATCTATACGAGGCGTCTATGCCTCGTATAAGGCTGGGGGGGCCTAGACGAGGCTGGTTATAACCCCAAACAAAAAAACAAAACCACATACGGAGAATACACACCTATACGCCTCAGATTCGTATTTCCACCGTACTTTCGAAGATTTGAAGCATCACTGGTACGTATTTCATCCCGTAGTTTAGTATTTTTGCTCGTTTTTGCCTTTAGACCGTAGGTTTGCCCTGAAATTTGGTTTTTGTTGGGTTTGGGGTTTGAACATGAGGTTGAAGATGAATCAG
The DNA here is from genome assembly GCA_030545235.1 of Helianthus tuberosus. NCBI lineage: Eukaryota > Viridiplantae > Streptophyta > Magnoliopsida > Asterales > Asteraceae > Helianthus > Helianthus tuberosus. Next base: position 103,584 of record JARYGA010036149.1, read on the forward strand.
GTAGAACAGGACGCCTAGTATAGCCCTATACGAGGCTCTGCATTTTTTTTGTTATTATTATTATTATTATTGTTATTATTATTATTATTGTTAATATTATTATTATTATTGTTAATATTATTATTATTGTTATTATTATTTATTTATTAGTATTATTATTATTATTTATTAATTATTGTTATTATTATTATTATTATTATTATTATTGTTATTATTATTATTATTATTATTATGGTTAATATTATTATTATTATTGTTAATATTATTATTATACATATTAAATTGAATTGCCGATAAATAGTGTTTTGAGTTTTTTAAATATTCTTTGTATTTTTTAATAAAAGATTATTTATTATTTAGTTATTTTTTTAATAACTTGCTCATGTTAGTTTTTTTAATCTAACTGTGTAACTATACTTTTTAAACATTGTGATATAAATTTTCATGAAATGAATATGGTGCCGATATCATAGCAAATAGAACCGGAACCGACGATGTATAATATTTACATTTTTTTGTATTCAAAACAACGTTTTTTTAATTGTATATTATATGAGTACCGATAACAATATTAAAATGCATTTTTTTGTAAACTGTACGAGTCTCGATATGTGACGAATCTAATCGATTTTAACCAAATAACATCGATACCGATATCGGCAATATCAGAAACCGATATTTGTTTTTAAGTTTTTTGATTGATGTAAAAGATGCGTCGATATCCTTTTGAGCATATCGCGACTGTATTTCTTTAGTTTTCATTTTCAGTTACTGTAGCGAATGTTGGAATTAAAACGAACCCAACCGAACTGATACTAACTGAGTTACCGCCGCATAGCGCGGGGGAAAACCCACTAGTTATTATTGTTATTGTTACTATTATTTATTTATTAGTATTATTATTATTATTTATTAATTATTATTATTACTATTAGTATTATTATTGTTAATATTATTATTATTATTTATTTATTAATTATTATTATTATTAGTATTATTATTGTTATTATTTTTATTTATTTATTATTATTATTATTATTATTATTATTATTATTATTGTTATTGTTATTATTATTTATTTATTAGTATTATTATTGTTATTATTTGTTATTGTTACTATTATTTATTTATTAGTATTATTATTATTATTTATTAATTATTATTTTTACTATTAGTATTATTATTGTTAATATTATTATTTTTATTTATTTATTAATTATTATTATTATTAGTATTATTATTGTTATTATTTTTATTTATTTATTATTATTATTATTTATTATTATTATTATTATTGTTAATATTATTATTATTATTATTGTTATTGTTATTATTATTTATTTATTAGTATTATTATTGTTATTATTATTATTATTCGGATTTATTTATTATTGTTTGCGTATACGTTATTTATTTGCAGATTGATTATGGAGGGCGATGAGATTCAGATAGAGCTTGATGGGGCAGCGCCGGGGGGTCAGCCGGCTCAGCAGGTTCAGCCGGTTCAGCAGGGTCAGCCGGTTCAGGAGGGTCCACGACGGAGACGGCGGCCGCCTCTGGATACGCTGCAGGGTTGTCCGTATCTAGAGTTTCCCGCGGGCACCGATGCCGCCCGTCATTGCCAGAAGCTTAGGAGGATGCACATTGGATCGCATGCATCGATCGACTGGGATGCGATGGACCAGCTTGCTGAGACGGCTAGAGTGCGTCGGTTTATACCTCTCGATTCGCCGTGGCATCGTCTTTTTGATTTGGCGCACACGCCGACCTACAGGGAGCTGCTGGTCGAGTTCATTTCTTCATTCACATTTCACCCTCCTGGGGTCCCAATGCCGCTTCCGTACCCAGATGCTCCCCCTCCGCCTGAGATTTCTTTCAGGCTCGCTGGCGTTTTGCGTACGATGACGCTAGCAGACTTTGCGGTGCGTTCTGGTTTATACATGCAGGGGGAGATCGAGACTGAGGTTTACACAGCGGGGCTAGTGGTGGTTGACAAACTCACTCTTTTATGGTTTTGGCAGGTGATTGCGGGGCCAAATCATTGGGAGCACGATAAGTCGAAGGGGAGAGTGTCGTTTGTTTTGGACCCACTGTACAGGTACGTACGTTTATTACGGCAATTATTGTGATTATGTGCATTGTTTATTAATCTCTGTTTCTGTATTTCGCTAACACTATCTGCAGGTATCTACACCATTTGCTCGCTACTTCTATTTCAGCGCACGGGTACAGCCGTGAGTGGTGTACGACCACATATCTTTTTTTCCTTTATTGTTTGTTGTATAGGAGGCCGTGCGCGCTAGCACACGGTCTAGCCCAGTACTACGCCTCCGCCCATCACCGGCAGGAGCGCGGATTTTTGTATGGCGGGGCGTACGTGACCGTCATTGCCCGTTCATTTGGCCTCGTACTGCACGAGGACCCACATCTACGGACGCCGCCAGTCATGCTGACGCGGATGGGCATGCAGTCGCTGTGGGGGATGAAGGTAATCAAGAGGTTCCCAGTTGGCTCGCGGTTTAAAAAACGCGACACCGGGGGCATATGGACAGAGGAGGCCCTACCAGAGCATTTCGAGCCCGTTTATCCTCC
>JARYGA010036150.1:0-45242 GCA_030545235.1 Helianthus tuberosus
ATCAACTTTGATGGTGATTAAACCTTGCTCTGTTTTTCAACGAAATGAACAACTATCAGTATCAACGATTGTGAGCTGAACTATTTATGTCAAAATGATTGTTAAATCAAATTTGACTGTCCGAGCTCTGATACCAATTGTTAGGATCTGAGTTTAGATTGATTGTGTTTTATGTTTGATTTAAGATGAACAATGAACAAGTAATGCAACAGAATATAAATGGAAACAAACTTTGCACACAATCAAACAGGAGAAATGCTTTTCACACACATTTTCACATAGAACCGAAAGCTTGAATTTATTTCAACTACGATTACAATGCATGCATGTAACAAACTCCCCCTCAGCCTAAGCTCACAGTGTTTGTTCGTACAGGAAGAAAGATGGTGAAGAGCTAATAGAACAGTACAGGGTACTGTTCTATTTATAGGCACGCCCAAACCACTGTGGCATCTTTGCTGACGTCACCATGAAAGTGACATCTAACCTCCTAACAAACTCTAACAACTGATCTGATACAAACACTGCTATGCAATCTACTGTTTACAATACATTACATAAGAAAACTAAACTACTGCTTTATCCTTCCACTGTTGTGACTCCAGCAGTACTTGATAACTTCAGCAGTGCTTGACCCATAGCAGTAGATTGATCAACAGGACTTTAATCTTCATTAGCCTTTAACTTGGTCAGTAGTTGTAATCAGCGGATGCTGTAAAGGATCAGTTGATGGAGGTTATCAGATGTTGAAACCACTTTCAAGGGGAGAGAATGAAAACATAACTTCTGCTTATTTTAGATCCACTACTCTGATCCAGTTTTGGCTTTAATTATCTGTTCCTCTGATAGGGTTCAATCCCAACAATATATAAGTTATAAGAAAAAGAATATTTCAAAAGAACATACAGATTCTTTATTTCTCAAGTTGTCATCTAGAATCCCACGATCTCCATTCTTCGACTATCTTCTAATAACACCCAAACATCCATCGGATTTATGCAAAGCTCTCCCCGACAATTGATCGTCAATTCCCTATCTCTCTCCCATAGCTTATCGTAGGCATGACACCAACGTTTAATCGATAAACTAGCAACCAACGATGGATATGTTGAATCCTGTCTTCATGTTTCTCGTTCATTCAACAACCTCGCATCACATGAAACCATCTAAACACCACTACATACCGCCGCCTTTCAAGGAGGTAAGAGATTGAAATCTTAAACTGATCGTAAACGTATTTGTTTTGAAGAAGAAACTAGGTAAGAAATAGGAGGAATTGGATTTGCTAAATGACTAGTTTGTTTTCTTAATGCATCAGCAGGTGAGAATATTCCTTTTTTAATCGAATCATAGAAGAACTGCAAGCAAATTACATCATCAACAGAAACTTGTTTTTAGTGACAGTAAGTCGAAAATACCACTGTTGTTATTGATTTCAAGGTAGAGCTTTTCTGTGACAATAAGTCAGCCGGAAATCCCACTTTTCATGCCCGGACCAAACATGTTGAGGTACATTATCATTTTATTAGGGAGAAAGTTCTACAAGGGAAAATAGATCTTATCTATGTGTATACTGGTTTACAAGTTGCTTATGCATGGTTTGAAACCAGTAGAGGGGACTGGAGGCTTAAAAAGTGGGAAAGAAGTATCTAGAGTTCGTCCCACATCAGTTGGTTGAATACTATATATGAGTGCAACCCACTATTTAAGACAAGCAGGTGCGGTGATTAAACAGCACGCTAAAGAAAGAAAAAACTGGAAAAATAAAAACGCAGGTTTTGAATGGATATGCTCCCAATCAATTTTACTAAGAAAATAACTCAAAACTTAGTCATTGGAAATTATAAACCACAACCCGGTTTATATAGGCTAATTATCTCTAACTTATTCCTATTAGAAATCAAACACTTATTTTAATCCCTTTGTTTAATTCCTATAAATCAGCCCGATAAACAGGAACTTGTTTTAATCCAGCTGGGATTCCTTGGAAGCAGTGGTAGACGCAGGAATTTTTTTCCTGGGGGTGCGTAATATTTTCAAAGATTTTAGGCCCCTAGTTGTATAAAAATATCGGTTCATAGCAGGTCGGGTCGGACCATGTAAGACAAAAGAACATCAAACTAAAATTTATAAATCATCAAAAACACGTCAAACGTCATTACAAATTACAAACGTATTTAAAATTGTCTCCTACAGGTTTTTTTTTTTGAAATATATACAAAATATCATCTAAAGATACTAAACACGCCATAAGTTCATTACATTCTTACTCGTTGTTCCTAACACATATAATTTGCTCCATAAGTTCATAAAACAACGCTAAACACTTAAACAAAATAAATATTCATGTTCAACCATAGCCCATAACTTTCAATTATATTTTTAAACATTCAAGCCCTAATATTAAATGTTGATTACTTGTAACTATTCATTTATACAAACAAATCTATAAATAAAACAAAAAATCATTTAACTACAAGTCTAGAACAACAAAAAAATATAAAAAGATTAAACCCTTACACATCTATATTTTCTCCTAATCATCACATAAAACAAAATAAATAAATAAATAAATAAACCATACTAGTTCTATACTGGAATTCTGACGTAATATGGGTCGGTCCAACCGGAATTTTGGTTTTTCCGGTAAAAAAAGCCACCAGGTCGTGAGCAGTGGCGTCAAGTCGCTGGGAGTTTTTTTTGGGGCGGGAATTGGAAATGGAATGGGTGGATGGGTTTGGGCTTGTGTTAATAAAAATTGATTGCAGATTGATTGCCCATGGTATTATAGCCTAGTGGTATCTTGGTGGTGGGATAAGACTTTGGGACCATTAGGTACTGGGTTCGATTCTCACAAATGGGGGTTTTTCCCGGATTTATTGGGTTTCCTCCTGAATTGGTGTATAGGCATTATAGCCTAGTGGAGATGGATATGATCGGGTGGTTCTGCTGGTGACACGATGATACTCTAGTAGTCCGTCAGTGATCCTAATTTGCCGTTCAAAAAAAAAAAAAAAAAAAAGATTGGGTTTTGATTGGATTAAATAATTAAGTGATTAAGTGGTTAATAATTATTTTTTTCTAAGTGGGGCGGTTGAAAATTTTCAAGGGGTGCGTGTGAAAAATTCCAAGAGGTGCGGTCGGGATTTCCGGCGAAAAATAACACTAAAAAATATTTTTTCATGGGGTGCGCCCGCCCACCCACCCTTGGCTTAGGGTGGGTACGCCCTGCTTGGAAGTTGCCGACTTATGCTTCTAGGGAATTAAGGCGCCAACACACGCAACCATTGAGTGAGCACAGAGCGAACTATTCTTTCACCTTTTACTAAAGAATACCGTATCCTCAGTGCTTCAAGTGGCATACACCTATTTTTGAAGAGTCCCTTCTTCTATTGAGTTTTTATATTTATACTTTTTATGCACTGTTATATCCAAGTCATTTTTGTAAGCAGTCGCTAGTATTAATAATAAACTTTAGCAAAATTGTAAACCTTATATAACATAAAATAGACTGGTTTGTGTTGTGAGCATAATTATCAGAGGGCGTGTCAGCCATTATCGGTTTGGGTTTTATGAGTCGCAAGAACCAGATTATATGAGACATTTTGGTTGACACCCGACATTTTGGTTACTGGACTGGACGCATTAAAAACGTTTTTGGTTGACTATGTCGTTGTTATGGTGAACAAAATGAGCAACTACCAGTGCAGCAGCCAAGATCTCATTGTAAGGAGGTATTCATCAAAACTTCAATCTTGTAAAGCTATACAGAATCTATGTGTTTCAGTTCATAGATCAATTTTACTACTTTGATGGTAAAAAAGGATCACGATTTGAGAAAAACTGGCCTAGTTCATAAGGATAGCTTCACAAACTCTATATACAGTTTAAATTTTACAGATTAATAATAATCAAATGCTTCAATTTTTAATCGGAGGATGGGCTAAAAAAATTTGGACCATTTCTCGATTTGTGCGTGTCATCCTTGTGCAGGGGCCATGCTAATCTTCTCTGTATCGTTCCAAGTTTACCGGATGTCCCCAAAGGGACAATGACCATCACCCACCTGTTTCATATATACCAGCCACAACTTCAGCTATGAGCCATATGAGCTTAATTCACTCTGTTTTTAATCTAACTACATGTATAAGAAAGTGTTCAAACAGATACTTGCAACCAGAGTTACAGATTGATTAAAAAATGTTTCAACAGATACTTGAACATGTATTTCAGGAGCTTAAACATGTATTTTCAGGAGCTTAATCAAACACATGTTTTTGGTTTTATTTATGGAACAAAAAGCAATATTGTTTTAGATTTGTGTTTTCAGGAGCTTAAACATGTATTTCGCTAGCTGTTTGGTTTGAGACTGATCCGTTTCTGAATGAACAATAAACCAACATGGCTGGGCATGTGCATCAATATGATGTTTAATTACAAAATGTAAAAAAGAAAAATCATGATTTTATACTTTTTTTGAACGGCGACTTTCTTTTTGAGTGACCCAATGTCACACCGTCTAAAAGGCGGCCCTAGCCAATATCTGCCCAGACTATGTTGTCTTAACCGGGCCCGCGCTGGGTTGGTCAGACTTGGTTACGGCGTTCCCTTGGAACTGTACTGCCTCCACACGAGAAGCCTCGCTGAAGTAACAGCCGGATGAAAACCGGGGTGCGGCTCAGGATCGAACCCCCCTTGGTGGGTTTGTCACCATCATTGCCCAATATCCACCCTAATATGACACAAGTGGAAATTGAACATGAGTCTCTATTGGAAAACCCAAATCTCCTATCACTAGGCCACAACTAAAGTAATTATGTAAAAAATGTAGAGTAATTACTACTATTACTATTATTATTACTGTATATTAATAAATCAAATGAAATGAATAGTGTTTTTAATATATTTTAATAATATCTATTTTTTAATATTTTTACTATTTTAATATAATAATAATAATTACTATTTTCTTTACTTTCTAAGTTGGATAAGCTTAGTGTCAATCAATACTGGTGTCAAAAATACCGGTATGGTCCGGTTAATTATCGGTACAAGAAGGTAAAAATCGGCACCAGCCTTATACAGAAAACGCCAAAAGTCGGTACCGGATTGAGTTTGAAAATCTTTTAGTTCGGGAAATTGGGTACCGCTACACGGTACCATTTGCTCATCCCTGATCACGGGTGCCGTACAAACAACAACGGTGGGTAGGGATGAGCTCGGTGGCAACCGATACAGAAAATACCGGTTACGGTACCGATATATGAAGGTAAAAATCAGTAGCGAACCGGTACCAGGAACGCCAAAAGTCGGTACCGAATTAGTACTTAGGATCCTTAGGTTCGGGAAATTCGGTACCGGTACCCAGTATTATTTGCTTATCTCTGACCACGGGTGTAACACCCCGAAAACGGGTTTGGTAATCAAACCCCGTTAATACTAAAAGACGGGTAAAGTACCGTTAGTGGTAAAATTTACCCGGTGAGTAATTAGGATTTTTAAATAAATAAACCTAATATTTAATAAAAAGTCAAATAAAGGCCTATGAATAAATAAAGTTTATAAAAGGCCCGAGTTAACGGGACCTAAAATAAACTTAGTCGTAAATATCCCCGAACCCGTTAAGTTAACTAGGAATGTTTAGCCTAGTTAATAAAGGGGAATGTGGATTTAAAATAAGTAGGTTGTGACCTACTTAATAACTAACCTAACATGAGGGCCAAAGTTGGATAACTTGAAAATGGTTTTATAAAAATAAAACTTAACACAAAACACACACATGAAAGGTGTGTGCGTGCGTGGAGGTCGACCAGGAGAAAGCTCCAGGGGAGCTCAAACCCTAAATTCAACAAATTGATCAAATTGAGAAGCCAAATCGGCTCCAAATCGAAATCTAAGTTTAGATTAGTGATCACCTCAGTGAAAGGATCACAAGGTATGTCAAATTTCATCTCCTAGTTACATCTTGAAATTTTGATGAACATATGAAATCGAAAATTTGGCTTGCATGAATGTTGGTTGGATGAAATTATAATAAAATAGCGTCTAGGAATAAACCCTAGCCATTAGATTGTTGAAATTATGCTCAATACTTGAGAATTCCATAATCACCATTGAAGGTGTTAAGTGGGTGATGTAGAAGTATGAAGACACTAGGATTATGATAGTTGTACTAGTGTAATTTGAATTCTATAAAGCAATTTCGGGTTTGTTGATGTTAAAATTGATGTGAAATTGCCAAATTGATGTTAACCTTGGTAAAAATAACTAGTTATGAACTAGTTAGTAAATATGTAAAATTATGCACACTAGGTGTTTGTTAAAATGCCTAAATGAAAACTAAGGTGCTGAAATTGTAAATGAAATGCGTGATTGCCAAACTCGATTTATCCCGTATGATATGGGGTAATATGAACTCTAATCATGATGTTGATTTAATTTAAATGGTACTTGTCATATGAATAACGGTAGTTAACTTTTAGAAAGTTAAACTAACCAATGATGAAGTCAAATGGTAGATTCGACATAAAATTTGTAAGACGGAATAGTCGTAGCTAATAATGACTAAACTAACCGTCTCACGGATTATGATGATAGTTTGACTCATGACAAGCTTGATGGAGGCTTGGGAGGAAGCGGGTCAAACGGATCGGGTACGCGGAAAAGAGCATAACCGGATGCAAGGTAAGTATAGCTTACACTAGTCATATATTTTAGAATGTTCTTTTGTCATATTGATTACGAATAAGACAAATGCCTAATTGAGATTTTATGTTCCGGAGTGTAACCATACGGAACAAGATAACCAAATAGGATAAGAAACCATATTGATGGTTAAAAATGAGTTAAATCGGTAATTCGATCATATTATGACGAATGAAACATGTATTTTTTAAAGGTTACCATATCAGGTAAATCATGATAACCAATAAGTGTAAAATTGTAATTTGGTCACTCGTTGACAATAATTGTTAGTTTTGAAAGATACTTATTTCGAAAGCCTTAATAGGCTAAAAAGCGTTAAGAGGTTATTTATATTTAAAGCGACCGTGCGGTGTAAACCGGAGCGAGTCGTGTAGACGAGATGGCAATAAGCTTCATCTCGCTAATATAATCGGTCATTTAGACCAAACGGGTCAAAAGGTGAAAATATCACTCTTTGACAATATCGACTAATGGTTTGTTGAGTTGTATGATTTCAGAGATAATTATCGAGTGGATATTTACATCGCTATTACTTAGCGGCTATTGAGGCAAGGTATTTAAATGGGTCAATATAACGGTCCGAGCCAGGTACGCATAATAGAATAACTCTCATTTAAATGTAAGGTTAAATGAGAGTTAATCGGAGTCTAAAATAGATTTTTTTGGTTACTTTAATAGGTAAACCGAAAGTTACAAATGATGGTCATTACGTTTGAAAGGCCTAATGACTTCTCAAACAAAATCATAGTTAAAAGAGGACTTATGGGTCAAACATGTTTACAAAAATCTCTCATCGTCAATGAAGGGCCAAAATGGACCAAAAGGTCCTTATAAGTTAAACTGAGCAAACAACCCTTAAAGGTTGTTTGGAAACGAGTTATATGATTAGATAAATACTTAGGAAAAGTATAGAAGTTGAAAGATGTAATACGTTAGTCAAATGGCTCCATTTGAGCCTTTCCCGTAAATTAATGAGTTGAGGGGTAAAACCCAGTTTATATAGATTACCTTAGTAAACCCACCATAAATACAGTTGTGATGGAAAATTTTATGGTAAGAAATGTGGTAATGTAATGCTAGAAGCATTCGAAAACGATTTTAAGTTAGAAAGTGCTTAAATGCCCTTAACGGGTCAAAATAAGCACTTGAGCGTAAACGAGTTCTAATTACGTAAGAAACTCGTGACTTGAACCTAATATGATAGGAGATATTGAAATTATGAATTTCATGAGTTTAGGGAGCATACAAACCTGTTTTTGTTTGATTTATACATGAACAGGTCAAAACAGCAAATGTGGAGAACATGCAGTAGCTACCGTAAGTTACGGTAGCTACCGTAACTTACGGTAGCAACGAAAGTTGTTACGGTGGTATCCTACTGCCTTACGGCAGCCCCTGAAATCCCAGTGGCTACCGTAACTTACGGTGGATACTGTAAGTTACGGTGGCGCCCAATCATTTTTGTTAAGTTTTGTTTCGCGAATCCGTTTAAACACGTTTTAAACCACGTATGGCTAAAATCATTTCATTTTTATGGAATGTAGGTTACCTAGTAATACCGGATGACGACTGAGCCCGACGAAGAACCGAACACACGAGATCAAAGCTTCCGCGAATAGTTTCCTCGTCACGTTTTAAACGGCGAATTAAATTAAAAAAATATTGGAATGTATTATTCAGTAAATTGTTTTAACAAACTCGCAATTTTTAAGTGTAATTTTAATCTTATTACACTATTATAATTGAAAATTTTGGATAATTGATTTAAAATGGACTTAGGGTGTTACAACGGGTTTCATACGAATAACATCATTAACATACAACTTTCTTATTGATTTTCTTTGGATTATTTTTTATTGTTTTTTACATTTTCTTGTTATTTTTGTTAGTGGTTCCGTGTGCAACGCGCTCGTAGTGATTTCAAAACATATGTAAAAGCAGACTAAATAACAAAATAAGTTTGCCGCAACGCGGCTAGGGTGATAAACCTAGTTAATGTCAATACACAAACTCTTTTGAAACTAAATGAAACGAATGGATCCTTGATCCTCTCCCTCTTGGGGTTTTCATTATATACAAAATTACAATCCTGTAAATTAGGGAATATTACCATGATAAGGAAACAATAATAAATACAGACTTATATCTACAAATATATTATCTATTACACCCCCGCAGTCGAAGCCGGAGGTGAGCGAAGGCTTAGACTGGATTGAAAATCCTCAAAAAGTATCCGTGGTAATCCTTTTGTGAAGATGTCCACGATTTGGTAACGAGATGGAACATGTAGAACACGAACTTGACCTTTCTGAACTTTTTCCTGAACAAAGTGTATGTCGAGTTCGATATGTTTGGTCCGTTGATGCTGAACTGGTTTGCCTGAGAGATATACCGCGCTGACATTGTCACAGTAAACCAGGATGGCAGTGGATAAGGGTCGCTGGAGCTCGAGAAGAAGGTTCTGAAGCCAACAAACTTCGGCAACAACATTTGCAACGCCACGGTATTCAGCCTCGGTGTAGGTCCACTAGCGGAGGATCTAGTAACCTAATCCTTGTCTTATACGCAAGACCAGTTGTGCGGAATCCAACCGGCAAGCCAAACCGAGATCGAGACACAAAACAAAACAAAGGTTCAACGTTTAAAGCTCAATATATTGATTCAGTAGAGTTTTGTTACAAGATCTAAACAAGAAACTCCCACAACTCTCTGATATGCTCTCAGTTCTTTGTTTTCTCTTGTCTGTCTCTCTATCAGTTCTCTACCATTTCTGTCTTCGGTCTCCTGCTTATATAGAGACCATGGCGACGAAACTCGTGCAGGTCGACGAAAGTATGAATGTAGTCGACGAAACATCAAGTCTGACGAAACTTCAATGTGGCGAAACTTCAGTGTGTTTCGTCACACGCACAAGTCGACGAAACATGTTCAATTTGATGGAGTTTCGTCATCAGCAAGCTTTCGACAATAGCATGCAACATAATAACTTAGAACATGTTAAAGTCTTCATATAACATCATCATGACATCATCATGATGATGTGTCGGCGGGAATTGGTTCGCGGCTCTCCGTGCTTCGCGTGTCGAACTCTAGGCCGCACGACAGAGGAATGTCGCGACTTCGGGCTTGAGCCGAACCTAACCGAGCCAAACCGAACCAAGTTGAACCGAACCGAGTCGCGTCCACATAATTATGTATCAACAAACTCCCCATTGGACACTGCTCGTGAGGATTCATCTTCCATGTCTTTCATGTCGGAGGATCTTCAAAGTCTTCACGTCTCGTAAGTAGAAAGTGTATCAACAAACTCCCCTTTTCATTTAGGAAGTGTGTTAACAAACTCCCCCTTAACATAAGCTCTCCCTTGAGTTATGCTCATGAATCTGTTGATCTTCAATTCTTTAGATCCTTGTGGTGTTGATATAGGTCAGTGGCAATTCGATCATCTTTATCTTTTGAGTGCCTCCACGTCGTGTCTTCATTCCAAAGCTTGTTATCGAACACGTTCTCTTCGCCTTTAGCTGGTTTGATTGTAACATCTGCACATGCAAGAAAGCTAAAAGCGTAATGAGAACAAACGCTTGGAATATAGTTAACATAAACAAACGACACACATGTGACCATTTTTCAACCACCGTCCGACAGTTTGAAAGTTTAAAAAATTGTTCAATTTTAGTCTTTAACTTTCAAAACTTGCAAATTTCGACCGTTTATGAAGATTCAGTCGTTTTGGTTTCCGTTCAGGTTTCAGGTGACGAAGACTCGAGTTCCAACATCGTACAATCGAAAATAAGATAGAAGTGAAATCTTTTTGGATTATATAAAGTTTATATTAAAAAACACACCTAAAATCTTTTTGGTATTTTTTAATATGTGAAATATAAAGACGGAAAGCAGTAAATAAATATATACAGAGATGCAGAAACGAAATGCAGTAAATAAATATTTACAGACATTCTTTTTGCGAGTTTCGAGGGTAAGAGAATCATATCAGTGTACGGTCATGCCAAAACGCTCTTGTTGTTCAATTAGTTAACATTTAGATAAGCATCCTATAACGATAATCGGTATTGTTGTCCACTTAAGCTCAACTTATCAGATGTAATCATGGCAAGGGGATACGATTAGTGTATGATTTATACTTACCGACCGGTGTTCATCCACACACGACACATTCCTGTATCAAGGTATGCACGAGGGTTCATCTTACTGGTGAGTATACCATTTATCATCTGCTTTGACGTATATGAAAATGTGAGGTACTCACTTATTTTGGATGAATACAAGCCCTATGTGAATAAATCACTTATTTATGAGGAACTTGATATTCGATGCATGAGGGGACAGGAGCAAGTTCGTGAACAGGTCAGTACTAACGTACAGCAAAGAGACGAACTTGACTCCCGGATAAATGTGATATATTATCACTTATTTTGTGGGATATGTGATTGTTTATCACTTATTGAGGTCGTATGCAGTATGTACACGTATGTATGGTATCATGGAAGATCCAGACTTGCGTCCCCGTTGTTTTCGGTAAAAGAAACAACCATGATACCCAGATGATAAACAGCATAAAGACCACGTATCTCAGAACCTCGGCAATCTATCAAATGCAATTTCGGTACTAAGACCATATGCCAATGAGTGGTTCCCACACAGTCTTCAGTCGATTTAAGTTTATATCACCCTGCACACTTTAAAATGATTGTGAGCCTACCGATACATCTTATATAGAGCTGCTTATCGTTTTTCATTTAAGGTTTAAAGAGGTTTCGACAGACCACTGATGTACTATCATTTTCTCTTTTGCTCGCCAGGAAACTCATTTTTGTTTTTCTATTGTTTTTGTGTTTTTGAAATTTTTCGATGTTTTTGGATTTTTAAAATTTTTCAATGTTTTTGTATTTTTCGTTTTTACTCCCCCTAAAATGCAAAAAGTATGAGAAATTAAGAAAACACAAACAAATATTTACAAAAATGATTTTCCGATGTTGGTTTTACTCTGGTTTGACCTTAATGTCGTTTACCATTAGTAAATAGTCAAATCGTGATTTGTCAAAAGCTTTGGTAAAAAGGTCGGTATGTTGGTCATCGGTGTGGACCTTAACAACATCGATTAGTCTTTTATCAAAACAATCACGTATGAAGTGATATTTGATTTTGATGTGTTTGGTCTTTGAATGCTGCACAGGATTTCTAGTGATCTGTAAGGCAGCAGAATTATCAACGAAAATAGGAGTAGATAGGAATTCAAAACCGTAGTCGCGCATTTGTTGTTGAATCCACATGACTTGGGAGCAACAACTTGAGGCAGCAATGTATTCAGCATCACAGGTTGATGTAGCGACACAAGTCTTCTTCTTGCACTGCCATTTGACCAGGCGATTTCCTAAAAACTGACATCCAGCCGTTGTGGATTTGCCGTCGATTTTGCAGCCACCAAAATCAGAATCACTGAACGCGATCAAGTCGATGCTATTATCCCTAGGGTACCAAAGACCGGTGTCCGGGCAACCCTTCAAATAGAGAAAAATCCTCTTTACAGCTGCTAGATGTGAGGCCTTCGGGTTCGCTTGATATCGGGCGAGCAGGCACGTAGGATACATTATATCGGGCCTCGAGGCTGTGAGACACATAAGAGATCCGATCATTGCGGGATAAAATGAAGAGTTAACGCTTACACCCTTCAAGTCTGGAGTAATCCCGCGATTCTGCGGAAGTGGGGTACCAATGGGCGTCGCTTCAGACATCTGGAACCGGCTCAAGATGTCTCCAACATATTTAGTCTGATGGATGAATATCCCAGACTCCGTTTGTTGAACTTGTAAACCCAAAAAGAAGTTCATTTCCTCCATGGCGCTCATCTTGAATTTCTCCTGCATAACACGCTCGAAGTCCCTACACAAAACATCGTTAGTTGAACCAAAGATAATATCATCTACGTATACCTGAACCAACAAAAGATCTCCATCTTTTTCTTTGATGAAGAGCGTGCAATCGATAAGACCCCGGCGAAAACCGTTCTCCAGCAGATAGTTAGATAAGGTTGCATACCAAGCTCTCGGTGCTTGATGTAATCCGTAGAGAGCTTTGTTGAGCAACCAAACTCGATCAGGATGAATAGGATCTTCAAAACCAGGAGGCTGTTCGACATACACCTCTTCTTCAACCACACCATGTAAGAATGCACTTTTCACGTCCATTTGATAAACCTTGAATCCCTTGAAGGACGCATAGGCTAGAAAAATCTGAATAGCTTCAAGATGTGCAACCGGAGCATAAACGTCATTGTAGTCTATCCCTTAAATCTGATGAAAACCTTGAACAACTAATCTCGCCTTGTTTCGGACAACTACTCCACGGTCATCTTTCTTGCATTTGAAAACCCAACGGGTGCCAATCTTCTTGTAGTTTTCAGGCTTCTCAACCAGTTTCCAAACACCAAGCTTCTGGAATTGTTGTAGTTCCTCCTGCATAGTTTCCACCCAAGAATTATCCTTTAACGCTTCTTTCCAAGACTTTGGTTCTTCTTGTGAGACATAACATGCGAAGGACCAATCATTCTGCAAACCCGATTCTCTAATCGCTGCATACAAGCCAGCATTGTTGTTGTTTCTCAACTGATTTCTCGTCTGCACGCCACTATGAACATTACCAATGATGTTTTGTTGAGGATGGGTATTATGGATTCTTGTTTCTGGATTATCTGGAACTCGAACATTTATACCCAGATTGTTGAAGTTGAGGTCAACAATCAAATCAATACCTTGAACTGGCGAAGAGGATGATGCGGTAGTTTCAGCTGTTTTAGGGCAATCCTTAGGGGATGTTGCCTCAGAAGTACCATGCACAGCTGTTGCAGGAACTTCTTGGTCTGCATCGAGAAATTCATCATCCTCTGAAGATTCGTTCAATTCAGTAGCATCGTGAAAATCCTCATTCTCGAGAGCATTATTGTTAACTGATGATGATTCTTGATTGTTGACAATAATGGGATGAACCAACGGTGAATCTGTTGCGTTGTCACTCTCGAACAACATCTGTGCCGCATCATCTAATACTTCTTCTTCAATATTGATCGAATTGAAAAAGTCATCATACTCAAACATCCATGACTGACCCGGACATCTGACTGGCAAGGTGTGCCTTTGTACTCTGACTTCAGACCATTCCTCGATCCTTTTTGTTTCGAGATTCCAAACTCTTAAATTTGGGGTGGCATACTGATGTGTGCAAAATGCAACATATAAATTACATCAATTGTGGCATAAAACTAACCCTTTTTTAGTACTAATGTTGGAAAAAGTGTGCTTTTGTCTTCCTTTTGTATTTTCAGGATTAAATGGGCTCAAATTAACAAAAGAAGCAAAAAGACATCAAAATCTAACATAAATACAAGAAAAGGAACAAGACGTGACATGCCCGACCCCACGACAGCATCTTCCCAAGCAAAACAAGAAGACAGGAGACTAAACACGCCCCGTGCTCAGCCAGCACGGGGCGTGCCCAAGTGTCAGCAGAAAAGACAATGTGGTAGAAGCTTCTATTGCCCACCACGGGGCCGTGCTCAGCGGACACGGGGCCGTGGTCAACTATAAGATTCGCACAATCTAAGCAAATCTTCGTAGTACAAAGATTCTTCTGCACACGGGGTCGTGCTCAGCGGACACGGGGGCGTGGTCAACTAATAAGACAAAGCTGCATTAAATGAAGAAAGAGAAGGATGTGGACACAGGGCCGTGCCCACTGGACATGGGGCCGTGCCCGAGCTTCTGTTCAGCCTATAAATAGGAGTGCTTGGCTCAAGCTCAAACCATCCCTTGGCACACCACCTCTCTCACACTTCACCCACCACCCACCACCACCACCATAACACCATCATCCACCACCATCATCCATTGTCCATCATAGAGTGTGTGAGTCGTCTCGGGATCCAATATTGATCGTAAGAGTTCTTGACAATCAAGGCCATGTTTTCCTAAGTCTCTTACATCACTTGGTGAAGACAAGTGTCTAGTGTAATACTTTTTATTTCTAATCTTTTCGCACTTTTTACTTGGTTTTGTATTAATGACTTTAATAACTAGTTTCTTATGTTGAAGGTGATTCTTCCTTATCGTTTGTCCGTGGTGTCTTGACATTATTTTACTGTTTATATAAAATAAAAGATTTTCACCATTCATATCTCCACGGTCTATATGGAGGTATGTTGGCTACCTGGTCGGGGGTTAAGGGAACGGTTTGGTAAGAGTCTTGCCATTGTTCAGCGTTTAGAGGTCCTGCAATGGACCTGGGTCAAATTTAGTAGGACCTCCTGCAATACTTAACGGTATTGGATGGCGGGGGTCCAAACTCTTTGATCCCCTCATAAGTTAACTACTATTTATACTATAACCCGGCTATTTAGGACTGTATCCCTGCTGACTCAGACTACTTAGTCGAGGGTAACGTCACCTCCAAAAGAGGGGCCTACCATAATTTGCATTAATAACTTAATTAATTATCTTTCAATAATCCGACCCTTTAGGATTGTATCCTTGCTGACTCAAACTACTGGGTTGAGGGTAACGTCACCTTCAAAAGAGGGGCCTACTACAATAACTAAGATAATCTCTTAAATAAGTGCAAAAGTGCGGAAATAATCAAAGGTTACACTATACACGAGTCGGAACCAAGTGATTCATCTTGTCTATCTTTTTTTATTTTTATTTTTATTTTCAGCAGTTTTAGTTAGTTTTTATTTTCTTAGTTTAAAACATTTTTCTAAACTTTTTGATTTGATTAGACGTTGAGGATAAACCGGTACTAAAAGCTCTTGTGTCCTTGGACGACCTCGGTATCTTACCAACACTATACTACACTCACGATGGGTGCACTTGCCCATATGTGTGTCTAGTGTTAGTAAATATCGTGTTTTATAAATTTAAAACTTGACTAAAAAAGTGTTAAAGGGGCTTAAAATATACACCTAATATATATAACACTCGACACCCATCAAGTTTTTGGCGCCGCTGCCGGGGACACAAGGATTTTAAGAAAGCTTAAAATCGACGGCCTAATCAGTTTTTCAAAACCTTTTTAACGCGCGCACATTTTTCTGTATTTTAGTTTAGTTTTGCATTTACAGTAACCTGTACACAGGGCCGTGTTCACTGAACACGGGGCCGTGCTGCACATTTTCATAAAAACACCCAGTAACAGAAGCTTGAACACGGGCCGTGCTCACTGAACACGCCCCGTGCTCAACGAAATCAGTAAATTTAATCAAAACGCCCAGATACAGATCCTGAACACGGGGCCGTGCTCACTGAACACGGGGCTGTGTCCAGCCTCTGTTCCCGTTTTTATTTTTGTTTTCTGATCTCGAGACTTGGTTATGGTCTGCTGAGTGATTCTTATGGATCAATACTCAGGAGGTTACAACTACACCTATGAGGAGGATGATTATAGGAGTAATTATTGCACTAATTGTCGTAACCCACACTCGGTTCAAAATAATCACTCATATCAACCATCCAATTCGTACACCTACTATGAGGAGCCCAGGTACGAGTCATCAACTTCATACACATCCTATGAAGACCAAAGGTATGAACCTCCTCCCTCATACTCATATTTTGATGAACCAAGGTATGAGCCTTCATACTCATACTTTGAGGAACCAAGATATGAGCCACCACCTTCGTATGCTTATTATGAGGAACCATGGCGTGAACAACCCACCTCATATGAGTATTATGAAGAACAAAATTACGACCCTTATCCATCATATACTTACAATGAAGGACAATGGTGTGAACCATCTACTTCATATGGGTATTATGAGGAACAAATGATCGAACAACCGGATTCAAGCTTTGAAAATCCCGATTCTTTTTCTATAACCGAAGTGACCGATAGGATATTAGAACACCTTAGAGTTATCGATCGCTATATAAAAGAATCTCGCGCAAGGGAAGAGGAGTCCCGCGCAAGAGAAGAATTAAAAAAGGAAGAGATAACTGAAAGTGTAAAAATGGAAGAACACGTAAGTAAAAAACCGACACATGAGTTAAACAACGAAAAAGGTGAGTCCGACAACGTTAAAATTCAAGAAGAGTCTAATTTTGAAGAAATTAATCTCTTGTCACCTTCTTTTGAAAATCATTGTTTAGTACCCACTCATGCTAAGTTTTTAAAAGAGTTAAACACTAACACTAAAATTGATGAAACGGTAAGTGTTAAGTTAACTAATGATCAAACCTCGCTAATAAAAGAAGACCCATTTGAAATTAACATTACACCGGTTCCATGTTTCTTTCAAAATTCATTTATTAGTAACGTTACAATTGATAAAGATCTTTGTTTTAACATAATGCCTAACTACATTTTCGAAAAATTAAGTATTAGTGATTTTTCTCCACTTCAAATATCCATTTTTCTATCCAATCGGAAAGTAATAAAATCAATCGGTGTAGTTGAGGATGTATTGGTTCAAACAAATCAAATGGTAATCCCGACCGACTTTGTCATCCTCGATGACGCTCCTCTAGTGTTGGGACGACCATTTCTAAAAACTCACGAAGCTTTGAAAAACCGGAAGTTCAACAATCTACCTCTTCAATTAGAGGCATTTAAAAGAAGTGTCGATCTTGAGCGGTCAATGAAATATCCATTCGGCAATAATGACCCCCTAATTGAAGATGAAGATGAACCACCCGATACAAATGAAGAGATTGACCACTTTGTTGAAGAAGAGATCGCCATAGAACAAACTTTTAAAGTTCTTGATCAAAATGAGCAACCAAATAAGGAGTCTCCTAAAGACCCACCACTTGAGCTCAAAGAACTTCCAAAAGGTTTGGAATATGCTTTTCTAGACAAAGATGGTAATTTACCTGTAATTATTTCGTCTAAATTAGATAGCTTAGAAAAAGAAAAATTAATTAGTCTTTTGAAAAACACAAAAACGCGATCGCTTGGAAACTAGTAGACATAAAAGGAATTAGTCCTTCCATGTGCACACACAAAATTTTAATGAATGATGACTACAAATCGGTAATACAACCACAACGTCGAGTAAATCCAAATGTTCAAGAAGTGGTTAAAAACGAACTCATCAAATTACTTGACGCCGGACTTATCTATCCTATCTCCGATAGTCCTTGGGTGAGTCCCGTCCAAGTAGTTCCAAAGAAAGGAGGTATGACGGTAATAACTAACGAAAAAAATGAATTAATACCCACGAGAACCATCACAGGATGGAGAGTATGTATAGATTATAGACGATTAAATGAAGCAACAAGAAAAGATCACTTTCCTTTACCCTTCATTGATCAAATGTTAGAAAGATTATCCGGTCATAAATTTTACTGTTTCTTGGATGGTTTTTCAGGTTACTTTCAAATCCCGATAGCACCCGAAGACCAAGAAAAGACAACTTTCACATGTCCCTATGGAACTTTTGCTTATCAACGCATGCCGTTCGGTCTATGTAATGCCCCCACAACATTCCAACGTTGCATGGTAGCCATCTTCCATGACATGATAGAAAAGACAATGGAAGTCTTCATGGACGACTTTTCTATCTTTGGGGATTCATACGACCAATGCCTCGATAACCTTGAACGAATGCTATCCCGATGTGAGGAAACTAACCTCGCCCTTAATTGGGAAAAATGCCATTTCATGGTAACGGAGGGAATAGTACTCGGTCACAAGATCTCAAGCGAAGGAATGGAGGTGGATCGAGCCAAAATAGATACCATTTCTAGATTACCACCTCCATCCTCCGTAAGAGCTATCAGAAGTTTCCTAGGGCATGCCGGATTTTATAGGCGGTTTATCAAAGACTTTTCTAAAATCTCGAGGCCTCTAACAAAATTACTTGAGAAAGATGCCCCTTTCATCTTTGACAAGGATTGCAATCAAGCATTTCTAACCCTAAAGGAAATGTTAGTCAATGCACCTATCATGATAGCGCCTGATTGGAAATTTCCTTTCGAAATCATGTGTGATGCCAGTGACTTTGCAGTTGGAGCTGTCTTGGGACAAAGAAAAGAAAAGCATTTCCACCCCATTTATTATGCTAGTTAAACACTTAATGATGCACAAGAAAATTACACAACAACTGAAAAAGAATTACTAGCTGTGGTATTTTCTTTTGATAAATTTCGTTCTTATCTTGTTCTTTCTAAAACTATAGTCTATATCGATCATGCAGCCATTCGATATCTTTTCAAAAAGCAGGATGCAAAACCACGTTTGATTCGGTGGATTCTACTCCTCCAAGAATTTGATATTGAAATCAAAGACAAAAGAGGAGCAGAAAACACCGCAGCAGATCATCTTTCGCGCTTAGAAGACCTAGCTTTGGAGGCAACCAGGGACGAGCAAATCAACGAAAAATTTCCAACTGAGTCCCTGGAAATGGTGGAATATAAGGAAGAACCATGGTACGCCGACTATGCTAACTACCTAGCTAGCGGTATAGTCGCAAAAGGTTGGCCACATCATCAAAGAAAAAAATTCTTTGCCAATGTGAAACACTACTTTTGGGAAGATCCATATCTTTTCAAAATGTGTGCCGACCAACTCGTCCGACGATGCGTACATGGTAGCGAAGCACGAAGAATTCTCCGCCATTGTCATGAAGGTCCATACGGAGGGCATCATGGTGCCGCTAGTACCGCACGAAAGGTATTTGATTCAGGATTTTATTGGCCAACCATTTACAAAGACGCCCAAAGTCTTGTCAAGACATGTGATGCTTGCCAAAGAACAGGTAATATTTCTTCCAAAAATGAAATGCCACAAAATGGCATTCTTGTTTGTGAAATTTTTTATGTGTGGGGACTCGACTTTATGGGACCTTTCCCACCATCGAAAGGAAACAAATATATACTTGTGGCAGTAGACTACTTGTCTAAATGGGCCGAGGCCGAGGCACTTCCAACGAATGATGGAAGAGTCGTGGTAAGATTTCTGAAAAAAATATTCTCTCGTTTTGGCACACCTAAAGCATTAATAAGTGATAGAGGTACCCATTTTTGCAACCATCAACTTGAAAAAATTTTAACAAGATATGGGGTCTATCATCGGGTCTCAACAGCATATCACCCTCAAACAAACGGACAAGCCGAAGTGACTAATAGAGGTTTAAAACGAATACTTGAAAAAACCGTATGGTTAAATAAAAAGGAATGGGCAGACAAATTAGATGATGCTTTATGAGCTTTTCGAACTGCTTATAAAACAACAATAGGTACAACCCCATATAAGCTAGTCTATGGAAAAAGTTGTCACTTACCAGTAGAAATTGCACACAAGGCCTACTGGGCAATAAAAAATGTAAACTTAGATTTAGAAATTGCTGGTAAAAATCGATTTTGTCAATTAAATGAATTAGACGAGCTTAGGAATTATGCATACTCAAACTCTGAAATTTATAAGGAAAGAATGAAAAATTTACATGACAAACATATTAAACCTAATGAATTTCGGGTAGGAGATCTAGTTCTTTTGTTTAATTCACGACTTCGATTGTTTCCTGGTAAATTAAAGTCTAGGTGGTCAGGACCTTTTTCCATCACCCATATTTTCCCACACGGTGCAGTAGAAATTAAATCTCGAAATGGGCCTCCATTCAAAGTCAATGGCTAACGGCTGAAACTCTATCAAGGATTCATTGAGGATGAAGAGGAGGAGATCTCGTTTCAAACGGTGGAAGAATGAAACCAACATCATACCTGGTAAGTTAGGAACGATTGGGAAGATGTCTACAACGGTAAGTTTTCTAACTAAAGCTTATGGGAAACAAAGGCACTCACACGAGCACTAAAAAAAAATTTTTTTTTTTACTGTGTTCGGCACGAGGCCGTGTCCGCTGGACACGGGGCCGTGTCCGCGCTGCAGTCGGGATAAAACCCCTTTTTCATAACAGTTACAACATTCCACACGCCCCGTTTCCCCGAAAAAGCTCTGGTTCCAGGCGATTTTTCGCAGATTTTCGACGTCTCCTATCACTCTAACAACATCAAGGTATGATTCTATCACTTTTAGTAGTTAGATTAGTTACTTGCATGTAGTTAAAACACCAAAAATTTGGGGAAAAATCTAGGGTTCTTGAAGTTCATTCGGATCGAACCTCAAATTTTTGTTTAGATCTATTTGCATTTAGTTAGATTAGTGTTAAGGGAAGTAAATACACTTGTATTGTTCATAGATTCGCCCGATTTCTCACAAAAACCCCAAACCCTTGTTTTTGAACCAAAAAAGTTAAAATTGAATGGGTAAACGGGTCGTTTTGGGAAGAACGGCACTTAGGGTTTCATTTTCGGGGGAAACCGCATCTAAAGGACCAAAAATTTTCAAATTTTCGAAACCGGGACGAAAAATGGAATTTTTGTGTAACAGACGCCTGGACACGGGGTCGTGTCCGCTGAACACGGGGTCGTGTCCAGCCCACTGTTTGTAGTTTTGTCCGAAAACTCTTCTGTTTCGTGCTAACTTTTGGTGTATTCTTTCAGATGGCTAGGAAGTTCACAAGATTTAACGCCAATGAGCTTGATGCTAGGGCTAGATACGAAATACTTCAAACAAGGCCGGAGGAATACCCGAGGCAAGCATGCACGGACTTGTTAACATTGGTGAACCAACTCGACCGCTTCAACAACATTGTCACGGGGCCACTAAGAGTCGCTTTAACAACTCGACTCCGTTCCGTCCACGAATGCACTTTGGAATTCTATAGCACCTTCTCATTCAACTCAAGGTGCGACCCATTCGACAATGATGGGGTAGCATTCCGATGCGGCGGAACTATGTATTCGATCTCTATGGCACAATTTGGGTCGATTGTCGGGTTGTATGCGGAAGAGGATGTAGGTAACAAGGAAAATACTGGAGGGATGCGAAAGATAGGTGAAAACAAGCGCCAAGCCATTTGGGCTCAGATTGGTGAAGGGTACTACAATCCGAGCAGCACTAAGAGTACGAAGTTGAGGGATCCGCTCTACAGATACATTCATAGGCTTCTCGGCTACTCTCTTAGCCAAAGGCATGATAGCAGTGGCGTCGTTGGGTTAAGAGATCTTGTTGTCCTCCACTGTATCCATAACCGCAGGCCGCTCGATGTTCCGTTCCTCATGCTCCGAAACATGCATCATAGCCGCCTTGCTAGTGCACCAACCCCTATCTTCTTTGGGGGATGGGTGTACCGTCTCTTCAGGCACTTCACCCGCATACCTATGTCATTTGAGAGAAGCCCATGGTCGGGTAGGGTGGATATACACATATGCCGCTCAATGAACCAAATTTATTAGGCTGAAGACGGGACGGTAAGCTTTCAGAGGATGCAAGGTCATGCATGGAACCCGCAAGAAGCACTTGTCCTTCACGCTCCACAACATCATCAGTACCAATACCAGCCCCATGGTGATCCGGGCCAATCCTCCTCCTCAGGAGGCGGTTTTCCTAACTTTCAAAGTTTACATGATTTGTTGCAGGAAAACCTCATGTGCACCAGGAACACCTACAATATGGCAAGCAACATGTACAACCGGGTTGGGGCCATCGAGAGAAACATATCCGATATCCAAGATGATATTGGATATATTTGGGACCACATTGCGGGCCATGGAGGGGATGATGATGATGATGATGAGGACATGGATTAGGCGAGAGGAGCAAAGGAAGAAGCGGTTGTTTGGTAATTCCCCAGGTTAGCCTTTTCTAATCTTGAACAATTTGAGGCCTGCGTGCCAAGTGTTGAACAATTTACTTTCCCTAACTTCTTTTATTTTCTGCATTTATTTTTTTCTTTTAACTTTGACATGGATGTTGAATTTGGTAAAATTAGGATGTTTGCTATGGTATGGCATGGTGTTTATTGATTAAGCAGGTACATACGAGGCTTAGAGTACTAAACATTAGTACTACTAAAGCCGGGACAGGAAAACTGAAGAAAGAAACCTGTTTTTCAACCTTGCAGATTGTCCACACGGGGCCGTGTCCAGCCGACACGCCCCCGTGCCCACTCCCCTGAACCTGCTGTTTGTTTTAATTCTGTAGACCTTGACAGACACGGGGTCGTGTTCAACCAACACGCCTTCGTGTTCACTTTCTGTAAGTTTTCGTTACTGGCACCTGTAGACCTTAACCAGTAACACAAAATTTTTGCTTTTTACACCTTTTACACATTCAATCAACCTAAAAACTTATTTTTGGGACACATTGAGGACAATGTGTAATTTAAGTGGGGGGGGGGGGGAATGCTAAAACCTTGAATCTTGCAAGTCCTAAATACAAGCCTTACACAAAACTCTATTGGAACCGCTAATCACCCCAAATTTTTTCAAAAATTTTTCATTTTTTTTACTTGTCTAGGTTTAACTTGGGAATTTCAAGTTCTAAAAAGGTTATATTTTTACGAATTTACAACCGATAGCGTCGTGATAAAAAGAACCAACATAAGAAAATTATGAAAAGGCATGACAACCTTAGTTAAAATTTGATTATATATACTTGATCACATAAAAACTCATTCCCACAAAAGTGAGTTTTGAGCCTTTATTGAGCATACAATTACATATCATTAGACTAAATGCTCATTTTTCGTTTCTTGTGTGAATAGCCACTTGGTTCTTACGACTCTAGAACTTGCCATGATGATACATTCCCGGTCCTTACCAACTTAAACCCGAGTAAGTAAATGATGGAGGCATTAGGACTAACCCTTTTTATTTCTACACCATTATTTTTCTTTTTACCACCTACCCAAAATCCCCCTAGTTAGCCCCTTTGAGCCTAAACCTTTTCATTTCATAACCCAAACCAAACACCCTTTTTCCCACCAAAACCTTTTTCATTTTTAACCCCTTGTTTTAGTAACAAGTTCGGTTTTTCGTATGACTTTTCAAAAAAATAATAATAATAATAATATGTGTGTCGATGATGAAGCAAAAGAAAATAAACAAACAAGTTCATCAAAAATAACTTTGTTTGAATAATAGCTTCATCAAAATAAAAGTTACAAAAATAAAAACTCTTACGAAAACCGACGCTTGTTACGCTTTTCGCCCTTTTTCTACTAACCACTAACCACTAACCCAACCACCTACCTTTAACCCAAGCCTAACCCTTCACCCACAAAGTCCTCTTGATATTTACAAAGGTATATAAGTTAAAAAGGAGGAGGATTGATTGTTTGGCAAGCCTATGGTAGGAGTAAGTTCCATGCCGCTCTCGAGTGATCCACAAAAATACATCTTCGGCCGAGTGTTGAGTGATCCCCGTGAGGTATGTGAACTTGTATATAAATAGAATTTTAAAGAGGCATGTTATACCCTAATAAGTAATTTATCTTATGAAAAGTTTTAAATAAATCATGACGAATAGGATTGTAAATAAATAAAAATAAAACTAAATAAAGAATCTTGGAAATCCCGACACTCTATGACAAGCCCAAAAACCTTCTTCTCTACCCATTCCATTTGGGAGTGTAATAGCCACATATTAAAGAGTTTTGCTTGAGGACAAGCAAAGATTCAAGTGTGGGGGTATTTGATGTGTGCAAAATGCAACATATAAATTACATCAATTGTAGCATAAAACTAACCCTTTTTTAGTACTAATGTTGGAAAAAGTGTGCTTTTGTCTTCCTTTTTTATTTTCAGGATTAAATGAGCTCAAATTAACAAAAGAAGCAAAAAGACATCAAAATCCAACATAAATACAAGAAAAGGAACAAGACGTGACATGCCCGACCCCACGACAGCATCTTCCCAAGCAAAACAAGAAGACAGGAGACTGAACACGCCCCGTGCTCAGCCAGCATGGGGGCGTGCCCAAGTGTCAGCAGAAAAGACAAAGTGGTAGAAGCTTCTATTGCCCACCACGGGGCCGTGCTCAGCGGACACGGGGCCGTGGTCAACTATAAGATTCGCACAATCTAAGAAAATCTTTATAGTACAAAGATTCTTCTGCACACGGGGTCGTGCTCAGCGGACACGGGGGCGTGGTCAACTAATAAGACAAAGCTGCATTAAATGAAGAAAGAGAAGGATGTGGACACGGGGCCGTGCCCACTGGACACGGGGCCGTGCCCGAGCTTCTGTTCAGCCTATAAATAGGAGTGCTTGGCTCAAGCTCAAACCATCCCTTGGCACACCACCTCTCTCACACTTCACCCACCACCCACCACCACCATAACACCATCATCCACCACCATCATCCATTGTCCATCATAGAGTGTGTGAGTCATCCCGGGATCCAAGATCGATCATAAGAGTTCTTGACAATCAAGGCCATGTTTGCCTAAGTCTCTTACATCACTTGGTGAAGACAAGTGTCTAGTGTAATACTTTTTATTTCTAATCTTTTCGCACTTTTTACTTGGTTTTGTATTAATGACTTTAATAACTAGTTTCTTATGTTGAAGGTGATTCTTCCTTATCGTTTGTCCGTGGTGTCTTGACATTATTTTACTGTCTATATAAAATAAAAGATTTTCACCATTCATATCTCCACGGTCTATATGGAGGTATGTTGGCTACCTGGTCGGGGGTTAAGGGAACGGTTTGGTAAGAGTCTTGCCATTGTTCAGCGTTTAGAGGTCCTGCAATGGACCTGGGTCAAATTTAGTAGGACCTCCTGCAATACTTAACGGTATTGGATGGCGGGGGTCCAAACTCTTTGATCCCCTCATAAGTTAACTACTATTAATACTATAACCCGGCTATTTAGGATTGTATCCCTGCTGACTCAGACTACTTAGTCGAGGGTAACGTCACCTCCAAAAGAGGGGCCTACCATAATTTGCATTAATAACTTAATTAATTATCTTTCAATAATCTGACCCTTTAGGATTGTATCCTTGCTGACTCAAACTACTGGGTTGAGGGTAACGTCACCTTCAAAAGAGGGGCCTACTACAATAACTAAGATAATCTCTTAAATAAGTGCAAAAGTGTGGAAATAATCAAAGGTTACACTATACACGAGTCGGAACCAAGTGATTCATCTTGTCTATCTGTTTTTATTTTTATTTTTATTTTCAGCATTTTTAGTTAGTTTTTATTTTCTTAGTTTAAAACATTTTTCTTAACTTTTTGATTTGATTAGACGTTGAGGATAAACCGGTACTAAAAGCTCTTGTGTCCTTGGACGACCTCGGTATCTTACCAACACTATACTAGGCTCACGATGGGTGCACTTGCCCATATGTGTGTCTAGTATTAGTAAATATCATGTTTTATAAATTTAAAACTTGACTAAAAAAGTGTTAAAGGGGCTTAAAATATACACCTAATATATATAACACTCGACACCCATCACATACCCAAGAAAGTATCCCTCAATTGCTTTTGCCCCAAACTTTCCATCCAGGTCGATCATAGTGCAAGGAGCCCCAAACGGTTCAAGAAATTGTAAGTCTGGTTTCCGTTTGTGAAGAAGCTCAAAGCAGGTCTTGTTGTGTCTTTTTACTGTAAGGACTCGGTTCAACGTGTAGCATGCAGAGGCCACAACTTCACTCCAGAAGGGAATGGGTAACTGAGACTCTACCAACATAGTCCTTGCAGTTTCGATCAATGTTCTATTCTTACGCTCGGCGACGCCATTTTGTTGAGGAGTGTATCTAGCACTGAATTCGTGAAGAATACCTTTGGATCTACAGAACTCCTCCATGGCATGATTCTTAAACTCAGTTCCATTGTCGCTGCGTATGCGTCTAACTTTCAAAGTATACAAATTCTCAATCGTTGTGATCAAGTTTTTGATAATTTCGAAAGTTTCACTCCTGTGTGCCATAAACGCCACCCAAGAAAATCTTGAATAATCATCAGTCACCACGAGGCAGTACGAGTCATTACTGATGCTTTTGCGATTGATAGGACTGAATAAATCCATGTGCAAGCATTCAAGCGGCACTGCAATTGTGTTGATCTTCTTTATCGGGTGCAATTTCCTACTTTGTTTTCCTCTCTGGCACGAAACACAGACGTCTTGCAAGTGAAAGTTTTTTACGGGAACACCATTTACTAACTCATTCTTCACCAGATGATTCATTTTCCTTAGGTGAATGTGTCCCATCCGTCTGTGCCAAGAGATTGTTTCCTTTTTCGTGGCTTTAGAAACAAAACATGTTACTTGAGCAGACGTTGTGATTGCTTGGCTCATATCGAGGATATACAAATCATTAACCCTCGGAGCAGATAAGAGAATCCAGTCTTTTGGAATCTTGAAACCGGGCTTCAGCACATAACATCCATTAGCATCAAAGTGCACTGAAAACTTCTTATCATAGATTTGAGAAACATTTAGAAGATTGTGATCAAGTTGTTGCACGAAGTTGATCTTGTCAAAACTGACAACCCCGTTGGAAACCATTCCTTCACCAGTAATATATCCGCCTTTATCTCTAGC
The DNA here is from genome assembly GCA_030545235.1 of Helianthus tuberosus. Classification (NCBI taxonomy): domain Eukaryota; kingdom Viridiplantae; phylum Streptophyta; class Magnoliopsida; order Asterales; family Asteraceae; genus Helianthus; species Helianthus tuberosus. The sequence continues at coordinate 27,112 of JARYGA010036150.1, forward strand.
AAAAGCAACATAACCTCCTCTAATAGATTTAATGTCGTAGAGAAGCCTCATGTCGCCTGTCATGTGCCTGGATGCCCCACTATCAACAATCCAAAGACTACTGATAGTTCCTCCTGGAACACCCTGCACATGAACTAAAATGATCAGTTGGAGATGGGGACCCAATCCTTCATGGACTTGGGTCTTCCATTTTCATCCACAAAAGTTATTTCGACTTCGCGATGATTTGGGAATGGTGATGCTCCCCCTGAGTTTGTGACCAATTTAAGTTTACATGTCTGTTGAGTTTTACCAGTTTGATTGTTTGAAATTTTAACTTCATGATTGTTTGAAGTTTTTGAAATTTTTGAAATTTCTGGTTTGACTGAAACAAATTGTTTTTGAACCACACCAGTTTTAAGATCCTTTTCAATTTGCTTGCGTTTCTGCTTCTTCTCCCTTTCTTTCACAAGATGGTGATCTTGTTTTGGAGAAACGGATCGCTTTTGGTAATTTTGCTCACGGGGAACATCAACTTTAGCTTTTAGCTTATGAAGGTACGGACAATTTCGTATAATATGTCCAAATTCACCACACTCAAAACATGATCTTCGTTCAACAAACCCCAAAGTATCATGTTGATGTCTCGTTGATGAACTTTGTGATTTCGAAGTAGTTGGTCCTGAATTGTTTTGACCATCTCTTTGCAAAATTTAAACTTGCTTAACATAATCTATGTTAGATTTGTTTTCAAATGTTTCAATTTTATCCGTTCCCTTTGACTTCACAAAGTTCACCTTCTTGTTCTTTCTTTGGTTTTGTTCCTTTCGACCCTGAGTTGTCGATTTTCCCTTTGGTTTGGTGTGATTTTGCTGAAATTTCTCTGTTGGTAATTTTTATTGCCGTATTGTTTTCGAATTTCAGCTTTTGGAATCGGAGGACATTGTGTTACCACAACTTGTGAGCTCGACTCTCCCAGAAACTTACTTGTCGAATCCTCAAAAACTTTGCAGATTAGTGATTGATTTACATTTTTAATCGGAAAATCTTTGTTTGAATAAACTTTATCATCACCAACTAGAGTGTACAGCAAATTCACACTCTCAGATTCTTGTGCAGAAGTGGATTTAACCTGAACAGTCTTAGCAGGTTTTGCGGGAGGATCACATAGAATGTGATTCTCGAGAGGTATGTCCTCTTCTTTGATAACCGCATCAGATTGTGCAGAGTTGGTATCATCGGATTCATCATCTGAAGAATCAGCATCCTCAACAATGACTGGAGGATCCTGATTTTGTTCAGCAGTTGATACTTTCGTATCTACTGACCCATCCGAATTTGATGATACTTCCTTTGTGTAACCAAGTCCAGCTGCAAATTCCTCAACACTTAAAGGAACAGATGGCTCAAATTGGGGTTTATCTTCCTCATCAGGCATGGCAGTGTAATTGTGTCTAACAGGTGGAGGACACTTCTTATAGCCAATGCACGTGACATCATTCTTCTTCTTCTGTATGTCAATGATGTGATCCAGCACATACCTAGAGTTTGAGTAACTATCTAACCTAAGCTGGATCGCCTCATTTTCACACTTGACACATGCCAACTCCTTTTGTGCTTCCTCGAGCCTAGTGATGTAATTATTTATAGCAGTTTATTTTCTTGAAACTGTTTTTTACTAGCTCGGTTTTATCTTCCCTTATTGTGTCAATTACTTTCTTAAATTCTTTTTCATGATTTTTATGGAACAGGTTGGCCTCTGTGCATTTTGCGAGATCCACAATCAAACTTTGATTGTGGATAAATGTCACGTCATACTTGCTTTGCAAATCATCATATTTGCTTTGCAAGTCAGACAATTTCCCACTCAAATCAACACAATTATCACATTTATCAGATTTAGATTCATCGACACATACCTGACTTGACGAACTGCCAACATTAGCCATAAAGGCTGAATGGTGAGAAGAAAAAGAAGAAGAATAAGCAGCTTGATCCACCAGAATTGATCTTCTGTCATTTCCTGCTTTAGCTTCCCTTAATAGCTCCTCAATATCTGCACCAATGGACTCATGTGACACTTCATCCGTGCTGTCTTCTCCTGAACTTGAAGTTTCCTCATCTGAGCTCCCACTATAACCAGAGCTGTCTTCATCAGAAGATTCTCCACCACACACGTGTTTTAGATCTTTGACAACTTCAGCAAAACACGCTGTTCCACCATGATCATTGCCACCCAGTTGAATCGACCAGTCACAACCTTCATCAACTTGCACCACAAGAGCTCGGTTGTTGTTTGATGGACCTGCTTGATGAGTATTGTTTGCAGGCATTAAGGCAAGCTCATTATTCCTTGTCTGATTCTGTTGATTGCCTTGATTTCTGAACGGATTCTGGTTTCCATGCTGAGCTGGCTTCGTACATTCACGTTTGAAATGACCACGTTCACCACAGTTGAAACATTTGACTGCTTGCTTATCGAAACCATACTTGGTATCTTTCTTGCTTTCCAAGCTGGTTCTACTGGTTCTTTCCATAAAATCTTTTGCTCGCCTCACAGCACTAGCAAATGCCCACTTGATATCCATCAAATCCATTTCATCCTTGTCTATCTGCTGATAATCTTCCTGAGTCAAATTGATGTTCCCAATTTGCCCTGCTACCAACCCACAGTAGGCACTCACCAAAGTGTTTAACAACTCCATATGTTCCTTTTCCACCTCAACACTCACTTTTGAGAAACTTGAAGTGTCTAGCCGAACTGTGTTTGAATTAGTTGGTTGACCAGCGTTGACTGTTGATGAAGTGTTTCCATAACAGGCTTGTTGTTGACCTTTGTAGTTTGGATCAAGAAATGATGGTACTCCAGTAGACTGATAGCTTTGCTCTGGGGCAGCTGGTTTTGGTGTTCCATACATATCGGTGCTCGAGACAAAATCCGTTTGAAGCTGAGCAGGTTTTGCAACTGTGCTGGTCCCTCCACAGTTTCCATAGTACATCTCGGGATTTTGTGGAACCGGCACTCTTTTTGCCTTCCTGATTTCCTCTTGATCTTTGTTCTCCAAGATTTGAATGATATCATGGATGTTGGTTGTAGCCAGCATGCCATTATACTTCAGAATCTCCAAGAAACCATTCCATTGAGCTGGCAAGGCGCCAGCAAACTTAGTGACAACCTCTTCCGGAGTTACCACTACCCCAAAATTACCCATTTCACTCAGCAGATGATAATATCGACTTGTAAGATCTCCCAGGGACTCCCTTTCCATACAAATAAAACCGTCCAATTCCTTTTTGAGCAGATCATGTCTCAGTTTGCGTGACGATGCATTTCCGTGACCTCTCGCCTTCAATGCATCCCATAGACCTTTTTTCGTTTTGAATCTCACAAACTGATGATAAATATCTTTGTTTAAGGCTTGAGTTAGAATTGAATATGCTTTCTTTTCTAAATCATATGCCTTTTTATCTTCGGCAGAAAGATCTCCAAACGTTGCAGCATTTGAACCGGCTTCTTCAAGTGCTTGATCGAATTACGTGGTAAAAGATAACCATAACTCCGTGTTTTGCCCAAGAACATATGTATGAAATCTTTCTTCCCAACCGGGATACTCGTTCATATGCATCAGTTTCGGTGGGCGATTGTTACTACCGGTTTCATTTTCGCTCAGAAGAAGACTTTGTATACTTTGATTTTGGTTAGTGACAAGTGCCCACTGGTTTGCTGTAATGTAAGTCGTTTGTGCTGATGACGAGGTTGTGGGAGACTGAGCCCATGAAGGAACTAAACCTTTACCCGTATACATATCTGCATTGGGATCCGGTTTCCAACCCCACAAGTCTGACGTCATGATGTAAAGTGGCAAAACAAGACTTCTGTGAAAACTAAAACAATGAGACCATGAAGATTGTAATACCCACAATAAAATAACCCAAACCTTAAAGCCCAAAGGTATTAGTGAATTAACCCAAGTCCACAAAAGGTTTAAAAGTTTATCTTGAATTATGATAGCTGGCCCACTAAGACTTATGAATGATAGAGAAACTAAAAACAACTTTGGAGCCCACCACGAAGACTTGTATTGTCCGGCTAAGAGGCTGTTTGTTTTTGCTTAAAACGTCTACAAGGATCATATGTCTGTAGGCGGGCAGACATAAGACCTTGAAGACTGTTTTTTTTAATAAAAGATCTGAAAAGTGCTTATATTAGCTTAAAAAAAAGTCAATACCTAACATCTTCACAAACCTCTTCAGATCTTCAAAAACGTATCACTCTCCAAATTATCTTCCTCCTCTCTCTCTCCATCTTTAAAACCCAGCACCACCACCACCTCCACCTCCACCTTCAACCCACCTCCACCGTCACCTTCAACCCACCTCCACCTCCACCTTCAACCCACCTCCACCGTCATCTTCCTCCTCTCTCTCTCTCCCCCTCTGTAGGGATTATTATTAACAACACTTGTATAGTGACAGGCAGCCTGCCAGATTTACCGGAACGGTGATGAAACCGGCTACGGTTGCCGCAACGGTGGACATGTCCACCGGCCAGATATTTTCCCCAGTCGTTGAATATCTACAGGTAATTTTCCCCAATTTTATTCTTCGATATTATTCATGGATTATTTAAATTTCCAACAATCACCTCTAAATTCCATGTCTTTCTACTAATTTGAAACCCTTTAGCGTCAAAGAGAAATAATTTTTGAATCATAGAAGATGGTGAGACCCTATGCAGTTAAGGGGTGAAAGAGGAAGAAGAACAAAACAAAAAGATATGTCCACTAAATTCCAACCCTTATGTTGAGTGGTGTCTTGTATTTAGAAAAAAAACAAGACGAAAGTGTGCACTAGTGGAGGTGAGATATTTTTATTTAATTTTGTGATCACACGTTTGGAGCTGTAGATTTATTTGGGTTGTATTTTGATCATATGTAGCAACTGATATGAGTGGATATTGAAGTTGTTATCTTTTTTCTGGCCAGATTCGTTTTTTTTTTCAGCGGGTTTGAGTGGTGGTGCTTGTGGTTTGGGCAGTGTAGTGGTGGTGGAGGTGGAGGTGGTTGTATTATGGTTTTTTTTTATGTAACTTGAATGTTAAATGACTTTTATCAACTGTGATAAGTATGGATAGTTAAATAATTTTCAGCTTATACAGACGATATCCAGTTTATAAAACAAACAGTATTATATTTTCAGCTTGCAGACCTTCAGACCACATCTTCAGTTGCAGACATAAAATCAGCTGAAATCAGACTGCAGACAGTTTTTGTCTGCAAAAACAAACAGCACCTAACACTAGACTCTCACGAAGACTATGTAGTGGGCCGAAGACTCCTTTAATGACTAGGCCCAAGTTTACAGGATGTAAAATGGACCACGAAGACTATTTAAATTCCATGAAGAGTTCAAATTAAAAACAAAGTCCACGAAGGGTTTAAATGTCAAAGTCTACGATGGGTTTGGTTGAGGACTCTACAAACACTTTGTACAGTGGTAGGTGATATTTTCCTTTTATAGAAAGCACCTTTTTCTGAAGTTTTGAAAGTTGCTAGATGGATTGTCAAGTGAAGTTAAAGAACAAACATTCAAAGATTTGACCAGATCTTATCTTTTCACTAAATCTTATCTCTTCTTACCAACTTTTTCAAATAAAAATAATACTTTAACAATTTAAAGCAACACAAACAGATCTCTTTAAACCCAGAAATATGAAGGTGATGATGAACACAATGAATCTTCCGACCAAACGTTCACAGGAGAAATTTTTCGAAACAGATTTTGCTTGAAACTTCACTAAAAACCAAACCCTAGCACATATTCATGAGATATAACAATGGTTTTTATGTGAACTAACAACAAAATGGTATGATTTTCAAAGTTTTAACCATAGAACTTTCAAGACTCAAGCTTTGAAAAAACTCAACACAAAGACTCGGTTTTAAACAAGGATGAGAGCACGGCTCTGATACCACTTGTAGGTCCACTAGCGGAGGATCTAGTAACCTAATCCTTGTTTTATACGCAAGACCGGTTGTGCGGATTCCAACCGGCAAGCCAAATCGAGATCGAGACACAAAACAAAACAAAACAAAACAAAACAAAGGTTCAACGTTTAAAGCTCAATATATTGATTCAGTAGAGTTTTGTTACAAGATCTAAACAAGAAACTCTCACAACTCTCTGATATGCTCTCAGTTCTTTGTTTTCTCTTGTCTGTCTCTCTATCTGTTCTCTACCATTTCTGTCTTCAGTCTCCTGCTTATATAGAGACCATGGCGACGAAACTTGTGTAGGTCGACGAAAGATGAATGTAGTCGACGAAACATGAAGTCTGACGAAACTTCAATGTGGCGAAACTTCAGTGTGTTTCGTCACACGCACAAGTCGATGAAACATGTTCAATTTGATGGAGTTTCGTCATCAGCAAACTTTCGACAATAGCATGCAACATAATAACTTAGAACATGTTAAAGTCTTCATATGACATCATCATGATGATGTGTCGGCGGGAATTGGTTTGCGGCTCTCCGTGCTTCGCGTGTCGAACTCTGGGGCGCACGACGGAGGAATGTCGCGACTTCGGGATTGAGCCGAGCCGAACCGAACCATGTTGAACCGAACCGAGTCGCGTCCACATAATTATGTATCAACACTCGGCACTAGAACGAGAGATCGTTTCTTGGCGTTTCGAAGACCACGATATCAAATTATCACCATAATGAACACAGAACCCACTAGTAGAACGTCGTGTGTCAGGGCAGCCTACCCAATCGGCATCAGTATAGGCAATTAAATGTGGGTCCTTAGAGGGACCAAGCATGAGGCGGAAGCTAGTGGTGCCACGAATGTACCGAATGATTTTTTTGAGAGCGTTCCAATGATCGGTTTTAGGGGCATGCATGTGAATACAGATTTGCTGGACAGCATAACTGATGTCTGGCCTGGTGAACGTCAGATACTGAAGAGCACCTGCGAGGCTGCGATATAGAGTAGGGTCGTGGAAGTCTGTGCCAGAGTCCGAACTGAGCTTCGATTTAGTGTCAATCGGTGTGTGTACGGGGTTACAGGATGACATGCCTGCCCGTTTAATAATTTCCTGTGCATATGCCTGCTGTGAGAGAAACATGGTGTTTTGATGTCGCTTTACTGAGAGGCCGAGAAAGAAGTTAAGTGGCCCGAGGTCTTTCATAGCAAACTCGGATGCTAGATGAGTCATGAGAGTGCCCCGTAAGATGTCTGAAGAAGTGACAAGAATGATGTCATCCACGTAGAGGAGTAAATATGCGACCTGTGAGCCCTGGTGAAAAGTGAATAGAGACGCATCACATTTACTTTGCACAAACCCCAAAGTGATTACAAAATCAGTGAACCGTTGATACCACGCCCGCGCTGCCTGTTTCAAGCCATATAAAGACTTCTTAAGCCGACAGACATGATCCGGGAAATCTTTATTTCAAAACCCCATGGGTTGATACATGTATACGGTTTCATGTAAGTGACCATGCAAAAATGCATTTGTAACGTCCAGCTGATGTATTTGCCAATTTTGTGATAAAGCAATGGAAAGTACCGTACGTATGGTTGCCGGCTTAACTACCGGACTAAAAGTGTCTCCACAATCAATACCGACCTTTTGAAGGCGACCGTCACAAACTAACCTCGCCTTGTACCGTTCTAACGACCCATCAAATTTGAACTTGTGCTTAAATAACCACATGCTTCGAATGACATTCATGTTTGGCAACCTCGGTGTTAATTCCCATGTCTCATTTTTTATAAGAGCATGGTATTCATCAGTCATGGCTTTATACCAAACCGGTATGGACAAGGCAACAGACGGGTTTTTAGGAATAGGGACAATGGTTGAAACATTGAGGTTTAGGCGGGATTTGGGTTTGGTTATGCCATCCATGGCGCGTGTACGCATGGTGCGGGTGGTAGGTGGGACGATTTGGGATGGTGGAGCGTTGTTTGGGGCAGGAGGTGTATGGGGTTGTGAGGGTGTGGCCGGTTGGGTCGGTGGTTGTGGGAGGACGGGTTATTGGGTGGGGATGTGTGGGCCGAAGGTGTTGGGTTATTGGGTGGGGATGTTTGGGCTGAAGGTGAAGGGGTGGTGGGTTGGTTAGGTTGGGCCATAGGTGAATGAGGTAGTGGAACAGTGGGGTATTGTGAGGTAATATTATGGGTGGTCTAGTCGACATAGGGCCATAGGGCAGGTGGGAAGACGGATAGGAAGTCATAGGATGGTGGCGGGTGAATGGTGTTAGCAAAGGGGAAGGTTGTTTCATCAAAAGCCACATGCCGAGATATAATAAGTTGTTTGGTTTTGAGGTTAAAGCACTTATAACCGCGGTGGGTGGATGAGTAACCCAAGAAGACGCAAGGCGTGGATCTTGGGTCTAGTTTATGGATGGTGGTGGTGGGGGTCAAGGGATAACAAAGGCACCCGAAAACACGTAAGTGGTCATAGGACGGTGTGCATCGGTATAGGAGTTCGGTGGGTGTTTTGTTTTGAAGGTGTTTGACGGGTAAAATATTTAGGATGTAAGTGGCAGTTTCAAGAGCATAATGCCAAAAGGTGTTGGGTAATGAGGCATGGGTGAGAATGGTGCGGATCATATTGTTGATAGTTCTAATCATACATTCTGCTTTACCATTTTGAGACGTAGTGTGTGGACACGAGCGTCTAAATAGAATGCCATGGGAGGAAAAGAAAGTTTGAAAGGATGTGTTTATGTATTCGGTGCCGTTATCACATTGAAAAGTTTTAATGGGTCGTTCGAATTGAGTTGTGATTTGTTTATGAAACTGACAAAAAATGGTGTATACTTGTGATTTGTTTGACAAAGGGTAGGTCCATAAAAAATTAGTAACGTCATCAACAAATAATATGTAATATCTATGACCAATAGAACTCAAAATAGGAGCATGTAGGATCGTGAAACGACCTAACGAGTCGATCAGAAGAGTGCTCAGACAGAATCAGAGGCGGAATTCATTGATTATGTCTTTGTTTAGCTTGTATTCACTATTAATTGTCTTGTTTATTGATCTTGAAATGATTTACAACACGTAGACACTTCGACAGCACCTCGGCGTCAGAAACAAGAACGTTACAATGATTTCGTATGGAGGGTATATATAGGGAATGCTATTTCGTTTGAAAGTGGCATGCGTCACTTCAAACGAAATTACACATGTTAATTTCGTTTGAAGGTGTCACATGTCATGTTCAAACGAAATTACCTCAAATACCCTTAAATCCTACCCTATTTCTCGTATAACGTGCCCTGATCTAACACTTCTAAAGTAAGACTCAATACAAGACGAAGTCGACAGACGCATGCACTAATAGACTCCCCCTCGGATGTTGACGAGTCTGAAGTATCGAGTCTTCTCATTCTTCAATCCTTACCGGTCTTCGGGCTCTTTCATAATCTGAGACTTGAACGAAGATGAAGTTGACAGACAACTGCACCAACAGACTCCCCCTTGAATGTTGACGGAATCTTCAGTGAGAGTCTTCATCATGACAACTCTTCAATCTTGATCGGTCTCCTTTCTTTCTTAGTATGTACCAGGATCTTCTCTTAGGCTCTAACCTCGTCAGACTCCCCCTTTCATCATGATGGGATCGCTGTCTGGAATTAGCTATCACCTTGAGATCTAACCCTGGCTTTAATTCTGTTCAGCTCATCACCTGCACACATTTTCTCATCACCACATAAGTTTTCACTTAAATCAATAAGAAAAACTTACTAGAAATAGTTACATCAAGTTCAAATTAATGATCTTGATTAACTAATCAAACTTTCTTTCTCAAAATAAATTCCTCAATTCAGCACACACACTCCCAAACCAGTTCATCATGTTTAGCACTTAGAATTTTGAATATCAGCTCTTCAACATCAGTTGTCGAAAATCTTTTTGAATTTTTCAAAATAAAGCTAAACTTCTAGAAAGAACAATATAGAAATGCAGTAAGAAATATTTACAAACAATATTTTTGTGAGCTTGTGTAAGAGGATCATATCAGTTTATGTGACCAATCACTAGCACCGTTAAGCTTTAAACATTTTCAGTTCTAAACGATTCACATAGATTGACGATATTGTTGTCCACTTAAACTCAATCTAAAAACTTTCGAAATGCTTAATGATACGTTAAGGTATATTAATTTTGCACTAAATTCTTATGGACCCCACGATCTCAGCATATCCCCTTATCATGCAATACACTGACTCAAGTAATGCCTTTAAACTTTTATCAACTGTGATTTGTGCAAAAACAACGCAGAATGTTTAAACATTAACAATCAGGTCGATACTTCCGTATACGCAGAGAAAGTCCAATGTTTAAACAAAATAAGAAAAATAAAACAAGTTGAAGTTGTTTAGACTTTAACCACCAGGTCGATACTTCCGTATACGCAGAGGAGGTCCAAAGCTTAAACGAAACACCAAGGAAAAATAAAACAGAACGTTTAGGCAATAACATCCAGGTCGATACTCACGTATACGCAGAGGATGTCCAATGCTTAAACAAAATAAAGAAATAAAATAAGTTTAAATCTTTGCAAAATAAAATGCACAATCACAGCGACTTTTCAGCAAAGTTGTGAAAATTCACAAACTTAACCAGTTTTATGTCTTTCGACAATCAGCGATTACTGAGTAGGCACACAATCAATAAGGACAAAACTAAGTACTATGCTTTCAACCATGTTTCCCACTAGAACTAGGCTTTTTCATTTAAGTTTGTATCGTTATTGCAAATCTACTAGTCTAGCTGAGCCTACCGTCACATCTTTAGTGAGGCCGTTTATCACATTTTAACTCTCCATTTCTTTAGCATGCTGTGACAGTCCATCTGATCTACTATCATTTCCTCTTTTTTACAACAAAAACTCATTTTTACAATTTTTCAATGTTTTTGGAATTTTCAAATTTTCTAATTTTTTAAAATTTTTACTCCCCCTAAAATCAAAATATGTCTCAATTTTGATTTTTTGGAAAAATTTGAAAACAAACTGTACAAGGTAAAGCGACAACATGATGAGAATTACTTCAATTCTCCATTCACTTGGCTTAAACAATCAGAACTCCCCCTGACAACAAAACATTTTCCCATAGTGATTTCAAAACACTTAAGTTTGTTTTAATCAAAATGGTTTTTCCAAAAAATCAGTTTTGTGAGTCATTTTTTAAAACATGGGGATCTCATCACCTTGTTTTCCTCAATCACTTGTAGGATTCAACATTTTCAAGTTCAAACATCAAAAATCACTTGTAGAAAATCAAGTACAACTTAATGTCCCTGATTTACCACTTGTAAGTCGAAATCACTTTCGTGAATTTCTCAAGAAATGTGCCGATTCCTGCTCCACACTTACCAACCTGGAAGCTCCGGCAAGTCAGGTTTTTCTATTTGAAAAGATTCACCCAAGCCTGACGGTCCTTGGGTGTTTTTGAATTCTTGTTCAACAATGGTGGAAAATTTGCATCATCCATTGTTAGACCTGAATTCTCATTTTTTACCTCAACACATGGCTCTTCTGGCTTTACCACACCAGATTCATTGCCTGAACTTGGCTTGTCTGATTTTGATGAGTCAGATTCATTGCCAACAACTGGCTCCTTTGTTTCCAGAGAAACAAATTCATCACCAGGAAGTGAATTCTCCACTTTCTTTGATTTCCTTTTCATCCTCAGATTTGTATCTGATGAATCTGTTTTGCTAGATTTTTCATTCTTTGGAGAGCAAGACGATTTATCAGAACTGTTATTCGCTTTGACAGCTGTATCCGAGGACAAAATCCTTTCGAGATATTCTCTCGTTTTCTTCCTCTTCTTCCTCAGTCTGTCTTTCTGCCCCTGTGAAAGCTTTACTTTCTTTTCTTCCACTTTCTGTTCTTTGGGCTTGACATTGACTGGTTTCTTTGCCAATTTCTGAGAATCAGCCCTCGATCTTTCCTTTGATCTCATTGGGCAATCCCTGGCAATGTGTCCTTTGATATTGCATTCAAAACATCTTCTTGTCTCAAACCTCCAATTCTGGCAGTTAACAGCAATGTGTCCTTTCACACCACAAGTGTAACACACTCTGTTATCGTACCAATCACTACCTTCAGCCCAAACATTCAGATCATAACATTGTTTGGCTTGGTGATATCCATCTCTCCTCTTATATGCTGGATTTGGCTTTTGAGCACTGTGGTCAAACCTGCACCACTTATTACCAACAGTTTTTGAGTTTTGATTTTCTAATTTTTGTGATTTTTTATCATGATTGAATGATTGAACTGATGAGCTTTTATTTTCTTTCTGAACATTTTTTGGTTTTTTATCCTTTTGTTTTTGTTCCACATTCTTCTTTACAGGTTTTTGTGTTGAGCATTCACCTTTCTCAGTAGAATGTAAAACAGTTTCTTGAAACATTTCATTTAATTTCAAAAATATTTTTCTTTTCTCAACTTCATCATCAGTTTTCTCATCACAATCTTCAACTTTGACTTTGTCAAAGTTTGTAACATTGTCACTTATTGGAACAGAATTGATCGGTTTTGGACATATATAATCGGGTACTGATGAGTTCTCAAAACCTTTCAATTTCTTTTCAAGCTCTTTGATTTTATTCCGAGCTTTTTCAGCTTCTTTTTCAAGTCGAATAATTGTCTGAAGATGAGAATTTATTACTTTTTGTTTTTCAATATTATTTTTGCTAAAAACAGATCTCCCATCTTCAAGAATCTTTATTTGACTTTGAAATATTTTTTCAATTTTTAATTTTTCAAAACTTTTTATTTTCTTTTCAAAATTTTTGTTTTCTAATGTCAAACTGTTCAAACCACTTAACAGTTTAACATTTTCAGATTTTAATATCTCAGAATTTTCCTGCAAAACAAGAATCTGTTTATCATCAGATTGCTTCTCAACCTTCATCTTTTTGACTTCCAATGTCAAACTTTCCGCATCCTTCAAGAGTTTGATATTGTCAGCTTCAAATTTATCACATTTAGAGCATACTGATTCAGAATTCGAAGATCCAATCTACACAAATTCTTCAATCTTTGGAATTTCTTTTGTCTTTGACCTGAATGTACCTGCACAAAAAATTTTAACGAAATCAAGAGGATTCATATTTTCGTCAATATAACAACCCCTCTTAATGTCATAGTTCATGACATTTTTTGTTGCAAGACATACACATACTCTTTTATCTATTTCAACAATTACATCCAAACTCATGTTCTCTAGGTTTCCTTTTATTTTGTCCATCAATTCTCTTTTATTATTATTATTATTATTCTCATAACTGTGTGTTTTGAGCTTTTTGAAGAACCCTGATGGACGTAATTTTGAGAACCCAGAATCACTTTTTAGATTTTTCAAAAAATCATCCCATTCAGCAGGTAATGCATCTGCAAGCTTTGATACTTTTTCAACATCTGTCAACTTTATCTCATATGTTTTCAATTTGTCCAGTAAATAGTTAAATCTGCTTTCCAACTCCTCCAATGTCTCATTCTTTTTACACAGAAAATCTTCAAGTCGCATAATCCAAATCCTTTTATCATCTTGTTCATAACTGCTTGCTCTACACCAACCATATCCATCCTTTAATCGTTCAAGATGATCATTTTCTTTTTCATCAAACTGTTTCGTCATACTTCAAAAACAGACTATTCAAACGAGATTACTCTTCAAACGAAATACCCTTTTAAACAATATGACTAATTTCGTTTGAAACAACACTTGTTCAAACGAAATTGCTGAAACTGTATGACCTTTCAAACGGAATTGCAACCTTCAAACAAAATACAACTCTGAAACGAGATAGTCTAATCTCGTTTGAAACTGTTCAAACGGGATTATAAATTGAAACGAAATTGTCTTGTTCAAACGAAATCCTCAAACGATATTATGGTTTCAAACGGAATCAGTAGTCTCTTCAAACGAAATTACTCACAAAAAGCAATTTCAAACGAAATCATAGTGCTTTTTCAAACGAGATTATCACAACAGTTCAAACGAAATTAGTATGATGTCATCCTTTCGAACTGTTTTTTGCAAAATTGATCAAGTATTTGTCCGATTTTAGTTCTGAAACTTTCTAGGGTTAGTTAAAACACTATTGCGCACATCATGTGTGAAAATCAGACGTTTTTAACCATGAAAACTTGATTAATTTTGAAAAGAAGGTGTAGAAATCAGAATTTTCCAGCGAAAATGAGCTAAACGGTAAGAACTCTTCCTCCTGAGCTCTGATACCACATGTAGGATCGTGAAACGACCTAATGAGTCGATCAGAAGAGTGCTCAGACATAATTAGAGGCGGAATTCATTGATTCTGTCTTTGTTTAGCTTCTATTCACTATTAATTGTCTTGTTTATTGATCTTGAAATGATTTACAGCACGTAGACACTTCGACAGCACCTCGGCGTCGGAAACAAGAACGTTACAAATGATTTCGTATGGAGGGTATATATAGGGAATGCTATTTCGTTTGAAAGTGGCATGTGTCACTTCAAACGAAATTACACATGTTATGTTGGACCGTGTTCCGACCCTAAATAGTCAGTATAAGGCAGTTCATCATCACGTATAAAGGCGGAATCAGTATACGCAACGTAACAACAGCTGTTCCTTTCAATTCCTGCTTTATTAATGCTTTCTGGAATGATTTTGACAGAGTTCGGTTACCTAGCATATGAACAGGTCTCGCTCCAATGTCCACAACTAATGAACACATGAGGGTATTTATAGTTGGACTGATTTCGCTCATATGGCATGACCATATAAGCGAAATCCCATGTTGACACATCAGCGAAATCCCATGTGACCTAATGAGCGAAATCACCTACCTAACTAAAGTACACATAAACGAAATTACAATATTAAACAATCTGATATCACGTGAATGCCATATTGCTTTGTCTTGTTGTGTAGTGATGTCATATTGATGATGTCATCATTGTATAAGATGATGTCACACTCGTTCAGATCCGCAACGCAACTGAGACTCGATATAAGATGAAGTCAACAGATGAATGCACTAACAGACTCCCCCTCAGATGTTGACGAAGTCTTCAGCTCCGAGTCTTCAGTCTTGGTCATTTTACCTTCTCATTCAGATTGTAACATTGTAAGTATCCATCACTCTCTTGATCAGCTTCACACTTTGACTCTTACACCGGGATATCATCACTGGCTCTATCATTAACAACTTTATCATCAGCAGGCTCCCCCTTTCGTCAAGCTTCTGTGCTTTTAGGGATCGACACTTTTTTTTTCAGCTACAAACTCCTCCTAACTTTCAGCTTGTCTTCAGACTCCCCCTTAGACTCTGCTCTCGGGATCGTAGTCTGGACTTTTCCTGCAATTACTCATACAACTATAAGTAACAACATTTTAATCTTCCAGATATCGTAATCTGACAATTCAATCTCTTCAAAATCACTTCTCATGAATTTGGCAGTTTCATCGAATCGTATCGGAAACTAGCTCTATAACAATATAAGCATCCAAATCCCCCACAGTTAATCATCCAAGTCCAACTTAATGACCTTGGAGATATCACAAACTGTTTTTGAATTTTTTATTTTAAAACTTCAAGTTTCAAATTAATGAACTTGTTTTATTTTCAGAAACACGATCAGCTTACTTAGATTTTGAAACTCAGCACTCAGACATCGGTTGTCGAAAATAAAGCAGAAATCAAAATCTTTTTGTATTTTCTGAAAATATAAAGCAGTAAAGAAATATGTACAAACATATTTACAGACAATATTTTTGTTTGAGTATGCGTTAGAGGATCATATCAGTTTCTGACAAGTCACAAGTACCGTTGAGCTTAATTTCACTTTAAGAATTAAACAATTCACTTAGATTGTCGATATACTTGTCCACTTAAATTTTCATACAAATTTCAACTGATTCAGGATACGAATTATGTATTTTAATAACTTAAACCCATTCATGTGTCCCACCTCTTGAATATACTCCCGTATCCAGATCCCAATATTCAGTCTTACAGGTAATTATAACACAAATGATATCTGTAAGGGGTTAATAAATTATGAAGAATCATGAGAGCTCAGGTCAGAACTACCGTTCAGCAGAGAGATCATGACTCAACTTGTGGGTGTGTCCCCTTTAGAGGATCTTTTTTACAACAGCATTGCTAAGCAATTTTATTGTCTTATCATATATACTGAGGGTGATGCTGTGTTTCAAGCATATGCGGAAAGTATTATTCGAGGACTAGGTCAGAACTTCCATTCAGCAGAAGTCCAGGAATAATACCCCAGATATCATTGAGTATAAAGACCTAGTATATCAGATTATGAGACCTTTCAAACGAGATTTCAGGGGTTACCTATATATCCAAGTAGTGTTCCCCACGAAATAAGCAAGTGTGAAATTTATGTTTATATCCCGAAAAAATTTACTAAATGTATAAAAATCTACCGACACATCCACAGTGAGATCGTTTAACACATTTAAACTTTCCATTTCTTTAGCGTACTGTAACTGTCTACTGATGTACTATCATTTCCTCTTTTTACGCAAAACTCAATTTTTAAATTTTTATCATGTTTTTGACTTTTTCAAATTTTCAAATGTTTTTGTATTTTCTAATGACAATTTTTCTCCCCCTAAAATGCAAAATCATTTAAAGAAAATTTGACAACCAACATTGATAGCTTTGTCTCTCCATCCATTTTCTGCTAAAAGTGCTCTGATTTGCAGAAAATATAACGTACCCCCATGATTTACAACCCATTGATCTTAACAGTTTGAAAACCGTTTTTCAATCTGATGAAAGTAATCATGTTTGTTCAGCCGTGAGGGTTTCGGCATATTCAATCAACATACATTCAAACAAAATTAAAAACAACATATTTTTGGTTTTTCAAATTTTAACAAACTAAAAACATATTTTTGGTTTTTAATTTTTCAATTTTTTTAGGATTTTGAAAATATTGTTTATTTATGTACAGAAAACAATCAAACTAAACTCCCTGTTCAACCAAACCAGGGTCCTGCAACCTCTTCCTGTGCCAGGTTGCTCCAACTATCATTCTCACAATCTTCAGCTTCGTTGAGCACCTGCACATTCAAACTTTATCAATGATTTGAACAATTTAGCCCAGGTCTGTTGGACCTTAGGCATTTCAACACAATAATGTTCATTCAATTTTGGAAACTCTTTGTCACTTAAAACATTTTCAATTTTGACTTCAACTTTCTCATCTTTTACCAACGTCACTTGTTTCTTAGCACTCCACATTTGACCTTCCGGAGTACCTCTTTTGTAAAAATTTGTCTCTTTTTGAACCTTTTGTTTTTTAATAACATTTTTAGGTTTCCAAAACTCTTGAGGTTTTGTCATATCAACAGATGTTCTCCAACTTTGTGTTGTTCTCAATCTGGGTGTGTGAGAATTCCAGGTCTGTCTTGAATCAAACCTGTTCGGGTTTAATTTCCAATTTTGATTTGAAGCAAACTTGTTTGTATTGTACCTCCAAGTTTGTTTCGAATCAAATCTGGTTAACCTCGGTTTCACAGCCTCAGATTTCTGTTTTTCAACATCAACAGGCATTGGATTTGGACACTTTCGTGCAACATGTCCAATCTGATCACATTTAAAACACACTTTCTTTGAAACATCCTTGGCCTGTTGTTGTTTCTTTTTCATAGCATCAAACTCATCATTAGACTGTCGTCCAAATTTGAGTTTTTCCTCTTCTTTCAAGCTTTTCCCTTGAACAAAATTCATCTTTTGTTGCAAATCCTGTTTTTCACTTTGATTCCAATTCCGTTACTTTTTATAACCCAAACCAGCCTTCATGTTTTTCTTCTTAAAACCAGGTTTGTTATAAAAAGATTTATGACCTTTACCAGCAAACTTTGGAATCTCAGACTTCTCAATCTCAACCATTTTGAAAACTTTATCGACCTTCTCTGAAATCACATTCTGAATCGGGAATACAACATCTAAGAATAATTTGTCCGATCCAATCATGGTATAAACCAATCCTTTTGAATCATCATTCAAATTTTTCTCAGATTTTGTGTTTTTCAGATAACCATCATAAAGATTTCCTTCATCTTCATCCTGTGATTCAGACTTACCTTTTGTAGGC